>JBBPKP010000668.1:0-11433 GCA_038089335.1 Boletellus aff. obscurococcineus | reverse complement strand
TCAAACCGGGGACCAAGTCGTTCGTTTTTGATGCGGAGGCTGTCGCGATAGACAAGACGACAGGAAAACTGATGCCATTCCAAGAGCTCAGCAAGCGGAAACGAAAAGATGTGAAAGTCGAAGACATTCAAGTCCGAGTTTGCCTCTTTGCTTTTGATCTTCTTTATCTGAATGGAGAGGTATGTTCAAATAGATGTGGTGTCATCAGACTTGAAACTAAGTTGGCCGCATTGAAGGCACTGTTGCAGAGGCCGCTGGTCGAGCGTCGAGAACTACTGCGACAACACTTTCAAGTCGTTCCGGGAGAGTTCGACTTTGCACGGTCGTCGGATGGTGAGACGACCGAGGAAATTCAAGCTTTCCTTGAAGAGAGCGTCAAGGACGGCTGCGAAGGGCTGATGGTGAAGATGCTCGAGAGCGACGCGAGCCATTACGAGCCGAGTCGACGCAGCGTCAACTGGTTGAAGGTGAGAAAGTGTATTTGATAATATAGCGCACATGTTTCATACTTCACGCAGCTCAAGAAAGATTACCTCTCTGGGTTGGGCGACTCGCTCGATCTGGTTGTCGTCGGCGGATACTACGGAAAGGGCAAACGCACGCATGTCTACGGCGCATTCTTGCTGGCGTGCTTCGATGCGGATTCGGAAGAGTATCAGACTATCTGCAAAATTGGGACCGGGTTCAGTGAAGAGATGCTGCAAACCCACTGGGATACTCTTCGCACGCTCGAGGCGGAAAAACCTCGGGGAGATATCAAGGTTGGTGGCGCCAAGCCCGACGTATGGTTTGAACCCAAGGTCGTCTGGGAAGTGCTTGCGGCAGACTTGAGTCTGAGCCCAATATACACTGCCGCCCAAGGATTGGTATGTGTTTTTAGATTACAGTTGGCATGCTGACGAGAAAGGTGATGTACTAGGTGGAGGAGCGTGGGATTTCGCTGCGCTTTCCTCGGTTCATCAAGGTGAGAGATGACAAATCGGCCGACGATGCGACTGGGCCCGCACAGGTGACGGCTTGTGTGCTCGATGTGATAGTTCAAATCCACTAAACCACGGAGTAGATCGCGGAGATGTATGAGCGTCAAGCGCTCGCTCACGACAAAGGGAAGAACGGCAAAGGAGGCGGGGACGATGAATTTTGGTGATATCATAACATGTAGAGCACGTATGGGATTGTACTGGACATGCCTTTCGGAGCTAGGCAAGCGGTAGGGACCGACGACAGACCATGGCCCACGCTCGCACTGGTGGAGCTACTTTGCATCAGGCTGAAGGACGGGGGTGATGGAGCCCTTGGGGTCAGGACCGGACAAGCCGTACTTTTTTTCACGGCCGCCATAGTACCAGTAGTTGATGAAGCGTGCACCCTGAACGGACTGGGCCAAGATGTTGGTCGTGTGGCACGCGAACAACAGGTAGTTGCGAGGTTGAACTCGCCAAGCTAGGGGAGCGTGAGCAACGACGGTGTGCGGAGAACGGAGGAAAACGCAGACCGAAGCGGGTGAAGACGACGCTAGGGAGGGGTCAGCGGAGCGGTGGGGCTGCGGGGAGGGGGAACGGACGAGTAGCAGGCGAGGGTGGCCGTCATGGTGCCGGATATGACCTCTTCATCTTTGCTCAGGTCGGCGATGGCAGCGAGGGGGAGGCCAAAGTTGGCAACCTGGGAGGAGGGTAGCTAGCGCGGGGGGGAGGGGGAGCAGGACTGACTGGACCCCAGAAGTGAGTACCTGGGAGGGGGAGAACGGTCAGCGCGCGGAGGCGGAGCGGGGCGGGAGAGCGACGGACTGAAGAAGTACGTGCGGGCTGCGGGAGACCTGATCCAGGCGAAGAAGGTGGAAGCCATGGCAGGCGAGGCGCGACTCGACCGGAGCGCTGATGAATGCACAGTCACGTGAGTGCACCCTCTTGGACACCACGTTGTGTCGACGGCAAGCCATGCGCGGCGTCGCTCTCTCCTGCGATGTTCTCCCCCGCGTACCCCTACTACGGCCAGCCCTACCACACCTACGTCCCCCCCGGCTACCACAACCCGCCCCCCGCCTCCGACACGCCCGACCCGTCCCAATGGCCTAGGGACAACCTCGCGTTCCCCCAGCCAGCGCCCCCCTCGAGAGATACCCCCTTCGTACCCCACAATCCAGATATCCTCGACGCAGGCCATACACCCAGGCCCCGTCTCAAGCGTCCCCCCACCACCAGGCCCAAGCACGTCTCCGAAAAGCCACCCCTCCGGCCCGCACTCAAGAGGCACCCTGTCAAGCGCTCCGATTCGCTCTCTGCGCCCCCCCTCGAGCGCACGAGGACCAGCTCCAGTGCCCGCCAGCGGCTTGCCCCCACCACCCGCCCCCGGTCAAACTCCAGCCCCTCCTTTCAGCCAGGTAATCAGCTTCCTGCTCCGTCTCTGCCTGCCTCACCTCCATGTCGCCGTCCCCACAGACCACATGTTTGTCTCTTTCCACGGCACGAACGATCTCCGCCTAGGCAACATTGCATATCAGGACACCCTCGATGAAATCAGGGAGCACATCATCCCCATGTGGCCCCATGGCGTGTCCAACCAGATGACCTCCCCGCTCTCGTGGCGGGTCACCTTCTCCAGAAACCCCTGGACTGCGACGGGATCCGACGCTATCATGTGGGCAGATCCTTATCGGTCCCTTGATCACGCTCATCTCCTCACAGCGTAAAGCGGATGATCTCCGAATTGTTCGCCGCTTTGTCCCGTCGCGTCCGTTTCTCCCCTTCTGGCCCTCAGCAGCCGCGCTAACCGTCGGCCTTCGATCAGGGATATCAGTACCTGACTTCACTCAACACGGGCTACGCGGTATGCCTCGCGTGCTTTATCCACACTCTCACTCATCGTGCGGTTCAGTACCCGCAGCTTGTTTTCCGCGATACGGCAGAAGAAGTAGAGTCCGACTTCTTCGTAGCATTCATGTCTCGCTCAGGCCACAAAATGACTCTTGTTCGCCCTCCACGCCGTGTTGGCGAGCAACTCGGTCCCCGTCTGCGTGGTGCCTGGCCCTATAAAATAGCGGCGCAAAGTGCCACTGTCGACGAGATCTACAGCGTCGAACTGAAGCGTAATGCATTTGGAGGTCGCGTCCACCCTAACAATTGTCATTAGAAATCTCTCATCTTCTCGTTCAACAGCGCCCGAGCTGGACAAGGACGTCTTCGCTTCTCATACGCTGCAGGAAATAAGCGTCCTAGGCTACAAACTCGAAGCCACGATTTTACTTCCTGGCTCCGGTTTTTTGGGTTTCGGTACGAAGAAGGAAATATGGGTTTTCCGCAGTGCCAGAATGCGCCACAGGCCAGATTCACGCAGTGCTTCCTCCGGACGTGCTTGAGATACCTTGCTGACCTAGGGGCCGACATATGGGTATGCAATACCAGTGTACTGTAGACTTTGTGAATATTAAACAGGGTTGTACGATGCATAGTCCCTTGGTCAATCCGCTAGACCAGTGATCTCCTCTGCTCCGAGCACTGCTCGCATATTGAAAACTCCACCAGTGAACGAACTCATCGCCGACCCGTAGAAGTAGGTCGCTCGTGCGAGCGTCGCTTGCTCCACGAGGCCCACGATGTCCGAGAACAAAATACCCCAACCAAACTCGCGTCGATCCTCAAAGGTGACAAGATCACGGAACATGACCGCCCCATTCTCGGAGAAATATTGCAGTTTTGCCGGATCGCTTTCGTCCGTCGCGACAAAGAACCTGAAGTACCGTGTCATTATGGACGATCAACGGTCAGATGTGCATGAGCTATGTCTTACTTGTCGCCCGGCGCAGGCAGCTCACGCTGGGGTACCAGAGCGTCGGGGGTAATGTCCGGGACGGAGTACGCAGTGTGACGGTGGTCCGACTCAAGTAGCTTTAGGCCTGCGTCAAGGTGCTGCTTGACTCGCTCAAGGTGACCTTCGTGTGAGTTTCCCCAGGCCCAGCCGACCGTTACAACTGCAAAACGATGTGTCAACGAAATATTCTGTTCCGCATCTTAAACCTACAGTCTCCCCGACGGATATGGGAAGCCATCCACTGCCGCTCGTTGTTGATTGCTGAGATGCGAAAATCCAACTTCCTCGCGAGCTCGTACACCTTGTCGAGGGGCACAACATGATGCACCACCAAGCGCTGGAACAACTCTTGCGTCGTTCGAGTGGTAAAGCGCATCTGACCCTGAACACAACGTCTGAATGCTTAGCTTCGCTCATAGCAAGGCAGATGTCGGATTACCAACAGGCTTTCGATAAAGGTGCGTCTCGCCCGCAAGTACAACAACCTCGGCATCGATGTGACCATAGTCCTCGACGAAGCCACGTATACTGGCCCTCTGTGCAACCTGTCGTATCGGCATGACGACGTGCTTCACAAAATCCATGCCCGCGCTAGACCATCCGAATCAGAAAGTAGCATTTCAGAAAAAAAGAGGATATATGAACACCTACGCTCCTTGGAAGGTATACAGAACCTCCCATCCATTACGATTCAAGACTTCTTCTATGAACTGATCGCTATCCAAGTCCGGCGAAGACGCACGAATAAACTCGGGAGTTTGAGCAGCCAAGTCTCTCACAGCACTCCGCGCTTCGTCCCACTCGACCACATTCCTGTCGAGGAGCAAGCTTCTGAGCAACGACCGAGCTGGGTCAGTGTCACGATTCTCCCAGTAGCTTGGTTGGACGGTGCTTGTATTTCCAGGTACCCAGCCACCGCGTCTCTTCATGGTTTCGGGTATCATGTCGACACGCGTGACGCCTTCCGGGTCATACCAAGCATTCTCGATCACGAAGAGGGTCGGCTTTCCGAGCGTACCGTCAACATGCGAAGCAAACGGGTCCGGAGACTGGCGATATGCGCTGCGATTCCAGTATCCACTCGTTGTCTCGAGCGTTGAGGGTAGTCCGGCGTATCGAAGATATTCCGCAGTAGTGATGACTGGTTGAAATCGTCTCAGCTGTGTGATATTGATCATCATCGAAATAGGAATTTGCCAGCTCATTTGTTGCTCGATCGGAAGCTCGCGCCAGTTATCCCAGCCAACCGCATCTCCCTTGTTCAGCATAGGAGCTTCATCTGCACAGACAGAACTGACGAGCGAATGAGAAGTCATCGGGGGAATTCTGAGGACTCACATTTCATACGCACACGAACGGGCATACACGAAAGAAGGGAGGATCAGCGTGCGATTCAAGAGCCTGGCTTGCAAGGCGGAAGCCTCTATAATATAGCGAACCTGAAAGAGTTATCAGAGTGAGAGGAATGGACGAGAAAAGACGACACGCGTTATTCCAGCCTAGGCCGAGACTGTAGTCCCGTGTGTAGAAGCCTCTGGTTTGCGAAACGGATGTCTTTATCTCCTCCATAGATAAATGCTCTTTGGAAAAGCTTGCAGCTGATACATAAGTGGGACTTTCTGGCGACTGGGGTGCGGTAACTGCAGGGGGTGAACCGATCTCCTCAGGCGAGGGTCCGCTTGGCAATTTAGACGTGAGTGCAAATTGGACTCGATCAAAATACAGAGCCGAGCCAGCGATGGCAGCCAGCGCAAAAACTAGTAGAACGAGGAGGACGCTACTCCTCACGAGAGTATGCAAGATGGCTGCAGGGGCACGACCTGGTGAAGGTAGTAGCGGAGTATAACGAACGCTGATTATTGGCCACATGGTGGCGACTGGGTAACCCGCCAGGGGCAAGGGACTTGAAGGGAATTTAGAACGGCGCGTGCACCTAGAAACACTGCAGTAGGTGCAGGACTGGCCTGAAGACGCGTTGTCGTGGGCGGTGATTGCTTACTTGTAGAAACCAAACATTAGCATGCAAGAGCTCCCAGGTATCAGTACAGCCACTAATCACAGGACTTGAAGTTTGTATCGACACTCTACATGTATGCAGGCAGAGAAAATCAAGGTCCTCCTTTCACGTCATCTTGATGACCCGCGAGCCGTCAGCGACACCAGCAAGGCTCTTTGCGTCCACGACTCCGTCTTTGCCCCTTCGGCGGAGCAGCTCGTCCCACCAACCAAACAAGAAATCGCGGGCGATGAGCTTGAACCAGGGCGTGAAAGAGTTAGCTATGTAAAAAGAAGTCAGCGACGCTCCTTGTCTTCTCCCGCCAACGTACAGTCGTCATCGAACATCTGCTGTAATTCCGCCTTGTCCACCCATTTGTAATCACGAATCTCGTTCTTGTTCGGCCTTATGGTGACATCAGCTGTTATGAACAGGATGTAGTCCACTGCGGGCAAATGCCGTCAAAAAGGGTTCGGTTTACAGCAGTTTCCTCACCTTCATGTTCACCCCACTTCCCATCCGACGGTGCGAGATAGTGTATTTTAGTGAGGTATTTGAAGTGGTCCACGGGGGTCTCGCTGCGGGGGATCCCGAGCTCATGTTCCAGCTTCCTTGATGCAGCGTGACGTACGCCGAGCTGGTCCTCTTCTATCTTCTCATCCTCGAAATCATCGAGGGGGTGGGAACAACAAGTATTTGTCCACATATCAGGGAATGTTATCTTCTCAGTCGCACGTTGCTGAAGTAAAAGTTTTCCGTCCGATGGGCGAAAGACGAACGCAGAGAAGGCGCGGTGGAGCAAGCCCTTGTTGATGTTTTCCATTAAGTGGCCTGGAGCGAGACAGTCATGGCATAGCAAGCGGTGAGGTCAATGGACTGCATACATGTCTTCTTGTCGGCGGCACCGATGGCCCTATCCTGTTCGTCAACGAGGATGCAGCGCTCATCCATCAAGCGTGATTGTTCAGGGTCATAGCTCCTCAGATCAATGGTAGCAAGCGCAGCCTGGGCAGCGAGGACAGCAGGGGAAGACATGATGCGATGTGATGCGAATAACGGTCCGTGCTGCTAGGACTTTATAGCTTTCTGCGGGCTCACCACTCCGTTGCGGGCAACTGGTCGATATCCGGTATATCAATTGATCTTGAAACTTACATAATTATTGATCGGCCGAGTTTCGGACTAACTATAGAATAGCAACTTGCACTACATTTCCTATGGGATGCGGATATTAATCCGTCCGTATGGCTCCTCTTGATTTACCTGTAGGAGGTCCTTGGTTGCAAGAACTATCAGAAAGGCGCACATTCAGAAGATCGACCGAGTAGTCAACACTCGAAACGTGCACTCACCAAGACAGTGGTACAGAGCGGCAGCTGCGACACGTGCGGTGCTGGCTGTCTTTGGGACAACATCGTCGAATAGCAGATATTGGGAACTTGGCAGTGACCTATGTTGCATTTTTGCATACCTAAGACAAATCAGGACCGCGCATCTCGCCGCTCTACGGCGCTAACACTGACTCTAAAAAGTTGTGAGAATTCTTCTCAAGAGCCGCATGGTTCGCCTCTGGCTGCCGGAGCTCGATGGCATGCTTGTCTCCAGGAACTGTCACAAGGCAATTTCAGCGAGGACACGCGAGGTTACTCAACTCATGGTGCACCATCAAATATAAAATCATCGTCGCTCTGGGCCGTGGGCAAAATCACCGCAGGTGATCCTACACTGGTCTGAAGATTCCCCGGAATACTGGGTAGAGAGCTACCCCTTCGGCTTGCGGAACTTCCTCGAAGTCTCGCATCCGCGTGTTCGATGCTTATTTGGTCGCGCTGTATTCCTCCGTGTGCAGGAATGGAGGAGTTGCTGCCCGCCATATCCCACGGATATAACGCACTGCGTTGGGAATAAGCATTGTCTGTTATCACGTCAGCACCCAAGTTGTCCTCCAAAGCGGACGGTGGGTGGGAAGCACGGCGAGCTTGTCCAGGTTCCTGACAGGAGGTCAAGTACGTCATCGCGAGCTCAAATATCACAAATATACCTCTGAAGAACGCATATTTTTTGCACTCGGGGCATAGTCATCGAAATTTACTGCGGGAAACACAAACTTAGTGTCAAAGCAGATGAAGGCTCTGAATGTACCAGACCATCTGCGTTGTAGTTAAAGTCAATCATATCGTCGCCGTCCATTGGTGCAACAGCTTCCCGATCTGCGTGCCAGCTCTCAGCAGTCACCATAGATCTGTGTTGAGTATCTTTCGTGTTTGGCTTTGGGGGAGAGATGGACATCTTTCGGCGCTTCTGGCGGGGGCTACTGGCTTCTTAGCTATTAGTAATGTACGCACGACACTCGTATCATGCATTACCCAGACTTTGTGGTTTCGCGAAGAAATCAGTCCGAGCCTCGACATGCGCCCTCAAGTGCCCAACCCAGAAGTCAGCCAGTTCTTTGGCGTGCACTAATGGGGTTCAGCTTTCCTCGTTGAATCAGCTAATAGTGCCTTACCGCTACCGGGAGCGTCCCATAGCAAAGCGTGAACCAGATCAACTTGTTGCTTCTCGAATCTCTTGATTTCTAATTCGCATCGAATGGTGTTTTGCTTTTCCAAATAATGCGTCCGAGCGGCCTCCAGACAAATGAGGTTTATGCGGCAAACGGGCCCAGTTGGTTGCTCACCATAAGTTCCTCGTCTGTAAGCTCCGTCCTGACATCCAGGATGGGCCTCGCTCGTTTAGCCTTCCTCAACCTGACCCCATCCCCTTCCGGTTGGAATTGATCTGTGTACGAGAGTTGTACAGCAAGCTCGACAGGTGGGAGGCACGAGGCCTGCACTTCTGCATGAAGGTCCATCGACTTTGTCGTGCCAGGGGGGAAAGATGAAGGAAAACGTTCGACTATGATTTTCGGTGAGCTGTATCAGGCGCAGACGGTCCTCTACTCTCACCTGACTCAATATGTGAGTCTTGGATCGGATCAGTTAGGATATGTGGCTGGGGGCTCTGGACGACCTGGACGAGCCCATTAGGCTCTGCCATCACATCATCCACCTCGATGTCAAAGCTCCCACCAAAGGATTCTTGAACCTGAATAAAACTCCTTCCTGGTGTCAACTTGAGCCAAGGGTCACGAGATGTGGCTTACCCTATAGCGTCGTCGAGGGGATCGGCACCCCAACCTTCTCCCAGTTCTCGGACCAGATCGTCGCCAACCCCCTCCTCGATATCCAGCCCATCAAACGTATCGTCAAAGCCAAAACCTCCGATTTGGGAAGATGAAAGTATTGTCGACCCGCTTCCTCCAAAAGATGCATCAAGTGAGTTGCCAAGTAGAAATTCGTGGTTGTCTGGCAAAGTGCACGCGTTTACACGCAGAATTTCTGAATTTCCGGGGAGAGCAGGTGACAACATAGCCTTTCCTTTCTTTTTTGCCGCTGGGTGATAATCGTCATCCGACTCGTCCTCGATATCCTTCTTGTCTATTATAATGAATGGTCAAGGATAGAACGCGTATGACTTGCAGGACACACCTCCAGGACCCAAGTACTCGTTCCAGTCCTGACGATGTGACTATAGTTTGCAGCAGACACTGGAAACGCACTTACCATGACCATAGCATCAAATTCCAACGAGAATGCAGCCCTTGGATCGACTCGCAGAGTCACCGCAGATGATCTCGGGGTTGATTAGTAGAATAATTTATGGGCATAGAATCAGGACTAACTTGACGGTTGGTTGCGCCATTTGAAGCTGCCCTTCCAAAGACGTCGTGGTTCGAAGTTCGTGTTCGACTCGTTTGAGAGAGTTGAAGCACATCGTCACATCAGACATGAGTATCTCTTGCTTCACTGGCCAATTGTTAACTCCATATCTCGTTCTCCAGAAAATAATACCTCTGTATACCCTAGCAACAAGAAAATGAAGCGTGCGAGCGTAAAAAAATTGGCAACAGCTACCTACCGAGCAGCACCAACTAATAAATTTGAGGAGAGGCGGAGGGCCAGGGGTTCCGCCGGAGTGGCGATAAGTCGACATAACTGGGAAATGTCGGCAGTCATCACGGAACGCTTGGGCAACTTCTTGAACGCGGATTTGGACCCGAGGGTAGCGGCAAGCCTGGGCATGTTCGTACTAGTCGTCAGCACCACTTGAAGCCAAGTCAGCAGCGTGACGAGGGCAGGTTATTACCACAGAAGGCCAAAACCACTGTCCCGCTTTGAGAGCAGCTCTGGGGAGAAAAACATGGCTACTAGGTGAGTAGGGTGAACAGGAGGACGAACAGCATGTATGCGCCTGCGGTGTCGCCCAGACTATTGAATATGAGTGCAGACGAAAGCGCAAGAAAGCAAGAGCGAAGCCATCATACGAGGTCCACGGACGCTTAATTGGAAGCAGGGTACAGTGGCCCATCAAGAATCACTGCAGAAACTCGTTTCTGGCGTGACTTGAATCAGATTTGATTTAGTGTAGAACTCACTTTACGACCAGAATCATCAAGGGTGTTGATTGGCTGACGACCAAGGCCTCTCAGATAGCTGGTACTCCGCCGACCAGGGACTAACCAGAACCCGAACGGTCATCGCAGACCCCCTCGACGGGTCCGTCGGCTTCCGGAAGACGACCCCTGCGCATGATCACTGGTGGAAGTACAGATCATGTGACAGACGCGTCGCACGTGTTGTGTTTTCTCTGCAGCAGCCATGGCGAACGCGGATGCGCAGGATGGCAGAGCGTATGCCTGGATGGCCTCAGTGCGGGCATCCATGGACAATGATTCCTCTCGCAAGATATTCGAGAGCCAGGTTCAGTCCCATGCGTTCGTCTTTCTCGATGACTACCTCGAGCACATCCTCGCTGGTCCAAGACAAGAGTGAGTGCTTGTTCCCTGCACTCTTGCATTTGCTTCACAGCCTACCATCCGATAGCCCTATAATCGAACTCGCCAAGACACCGGGTCGTAAAAGGATGCCTCACGGAACTAGGACAGCTACCACGGCTGCGACGGCTGCGCTCACATCCCCTCTACCAATATCAAATGCCCCCCAACGATTCCCGACGCTACCTGCACCATCGCCATTGCACAAATTCGCGCCTGTTATGCCAGAAGCGCCAGCGACTTCTCTACTTCCGACCGTTGCAGTTCCTTCCGTACCGCTTGGTAAGAGGACGTCCTGGCTGACGAAGGCACGTGAGGCAAAGGCAATGGAAGGAACGAGCTCACTTCCTGGTGCCTCTGTGGTCACTAGTCCCACGGGCCTTCTCCGAGTGCCTACCGAGGTTGAGGTTGGCATTGTTCTGTTCAAGCGTACCGTCGAAGATCTTGGAGCGCGTGCTGGTAAGAGTATGAGCAGGCCACTTGGTGATGCGGCGGTGGCTGCGCTCGCCGAGGCGCGCGCAGCCGCCGAGGCAAGAGTAGCCGAGCGGAACAAAATTAGCAATGAGTCCAACGACGCCGAAGCATCTCATGGTGACGGACCGCCGGATCAAGTTGGTCTAGTTCGGTCTCCCCCCTCGAAGGGCAGTTCTGGATTCGTCAAACTTGCCGGTCCCGTGTTTAACAAGCCGCCGCCGCCACCATCCTTGGGCGTCCCCGCTCGAGTCGCCACCGTCTGCCCTACGCAGGATACCGAGTA
>JBBPKP010000665.1:0-11438 GCA_038089335.1 Boletellus aff. obscurococcineus | reverse complement strand
CGGAGCAGTCCCCCGTCCAGAGCGTTCCGTCTGCGAGGGCGGGGTCTAGCTGGGGTGGGAGGGGGGATGGGGAGCGGTCTGGTAGTAGGCGAAGGGGTGGCGATTCGTTCCGCCAGTGGAAGTCACTGGGGGGTGGGGGAGGAGGTTGGGTCGGTGGTAGTGGGTGAGGAGGCGATGGAGGCGGGCTCAGGAAAATCAGCGTAGGTGAGGTTGAGTTCATCGTTGGTCGGGAAAGAAGAGTATAGTTGTCGTTCGGCAGGGGAAAAAAGACGTAGTCAGTGGCGTAGGGCAGGATAGATCAGGGCATAGGGGATTTGTCCAATGGCTTCCTCTACATCCGTGGCAATTAAGTAGTCGAAGACGAGATTGCGGTGTCGTCCGATCACGTCTAGTAAATGATCCACGTCGGGGTCCTCCGTTACCCCTTGCACAGCAAAGGACAGACTTCGGATAACCCCGAGGGAAGAGGAGCGCATTCGGTCGTGCTCCCTCCAGAGGGAGATTGTGTGTTGTAAGGGGGCATTATGGAAGTAACCTAGGGTTTCCATGATGGAGTTCCTAGTCACAGGATCACGAAGGAGTCCAAGGATAAATTCTCGTCGGTGATGAACGGGGAAAGTTTTGAGGTGAAGGGGGATTTCTCCGGGCATAGTGTGTGGCAAAACAGTTGAAGGGTGACTGCGGTGGCAAGGAATTGGGTGATTCGGGTCAGACACATGCGACGAACAAGTTTATTATTATTAGTCCTTCAAGTATTCCATCCGTCATCATTGGTGGTGGCGTGGGAGGAGAGGGCCAGACTTCTATCTGAAAAGGATACTTCCCAGTACCACAGCCATTGGGAGCTTGTCTGGGATCTCTCCGTTCGGAAGACCTGGTCCCCGTTGTGTTGGGTGACCGAGGAAGAGGGAGTGATGGTGGTCGCCCCGAAGGCGAAGCGGAAGGTCCCCCTCCCGTTGATGAATCGGAGGAGGGTGACGACGGAACCAAAAAGGAGGAGGAGGGAAATGAGGCGGGCTACGGTAGCGACTACGGTGTCTATGGTTATGGTGACAGACATGGTGGAGTGGTAGGCTACCGAGTTAATCGCGGGTGGAGTGGCGATCGGGTTTCTTTTTCCCTGAGGGGAAGGCGGACAGCCTGGCACTCTTATATTCGGAAAGTAGTCGCTTGGCATTAGTCAGGTTTCGTTCTGGTTCCCAGGTATTTTCGGCAGATGAGTAACCCTTCCACTTGATGAGGAATTCCCGACGAGCAGCATTCCCACGATGACTCAGGATAGCTTCGACTTCGTAATGTTCTTTGTCAGCGATCAGTTCTGGTGGCGGGTTTGTAAAGTTGGGGCCATGTTCCGCGGTCGTGACGTACGGTGATAAGAAGGTGGCGTGGAAGTTCGGATGTATTTTCCAGGTTGGGGGTAGTCGTAATCGGTAGACCAGTGGAGAGATTACTCGTTCGATTTCGAAGGGGCCCTCCCGCCAGGGAGCTAATTTCCTAAATGGGTATCGGAGGTGGAGGTTCTTATTGTCGAGCCATACTCGGTCTCCTACTTTCCACAGTTTGAACGTGGGAGCGTGGTTATTAGTCATAGCCTTCTGCGCGATCTGATGGGCGTGTAGAGCTTCCATTTGCGCTTCTTCGAGTAACTCCGCTTGTTTCTCAATGGCCGGGACAAAAGACTTTCCTAATGAGGGATAGGCACGGGGTTCGTAGCCCATCATGAGAGAGAACGGGGTTTTTTTTGTTACAGAGTGGATGGAGGAGTTGTGCATGAATTCTGCCATAGGGAGGAGCGTGGGCCAGTTTGTCAAGTTTCCCTGGGCAAAGATCCGAAGGTAAGTTCCTAGTTCCTGGTTTACCTGTTCCGTTTCTCCATTAGTCTGTGGGTGGTAGGCGGTGGAGAGGGCGATGTCGTAGTGGAGGAGTCGGGCGAGTTCGTAAGCGAAAGCGGAGTTGAACTGGGGGCCTCTGTCGGAAATGACCTTATCATGAAGTCCGAATCTGGGGAATACCTTCTCGAAGAAGAGCTTGGCCACTGTTTCGGCGTCGGCAGTGTTAGAGGTTGGTATGAAAATTACCCCCTTTGTTAGTCTGTGGTCCACCACAACCAAGACTGCGTCGAGCCCGCCGACAGGGGGTAGCGAAGTGACAAAGTCCATAGAGATCTGTTGGAAAGGGCGGGTTGCTGTCGAGGTGATAGGGGAAAGGGGGGGGCGGGTGGGGTGTGTATTTACTTTGTTCTGCTGACAGGTTGCGCAACCTTGTATGACGCAGCAGACCAGGGCAGCCATTCCGGGCCACCAGTAGTCCATTTGGAGTAGGTGTAATAGGCGGAATTGGCCGGGGTGGCCGTGGGAAGGGTGTTCATGTGTTTCCCGGACAAGTCTCACCCTGGCAGGTTCTGGGATGTACAGTCGATTGCGAAAGTATAATAAGTTGTCCCTAAAGGACCAGTTGGTGGGGGCAGTGTGGGTGATGGGGTGGGGACAAGGTGATTTCGCGTAGTTGCCGTTCAACGAAGGGGTCGGTTGGGGAGGTTAGCGTAATCAAGTTTTTTAATCCCAAGTCGATTGCGCGAACCATGGTGACAGGGGTGAATAGGGCGACTTGGTTGTTATCGGAAGAGGTATCAGCCGACGAGATGTGTGAAAGCGCGTCCGCCGGCCCCATCTGACTTCTGGGCAGGTGATGGAATTCTAGGTCAAAGTCCATGAGGTAGAGCATCCATCTGGCCTGTTGTCGGGAGAGATTTTGTGGTTTT
This sequence comes from Boletellus aff. obscurococcineus, assembly GCA_038089335.1. Classification (NCBI taxonomy): domain Eukaryota; kingdom Fungi; phylum Basidiomycota; class Agaricomycetes; order Boletales; family Boletaceae; genus Boletellus; species Boletellus aff. obscurococcineus. The sequence continues at coordinate 8,677 of JBBPKP010000665.1, read as the reverse complement.
TTGAAATGGGCAAGATTCTTATGGTCAGTGAGCACAGTGACTACATGTTGTGTGCCTGAAAGGTGGTGGCGCCATTCCTCTAATGCACGAATGACCACTAGTAATTCCCGGTCGTAGATGTCGTAGTTTCGCTCTTCGGGGGAGAAGGTCCGTGAGAAGTAAGCACAGGGGTGAAGATCTCTGTTCCCATCTTTTTGCATTAGGACTGCGCCGCAGGCCACCAATGAGGTGTCCGTCATTACCCAGAAGGGTTTGGACGAGTCTGGGAGTCGAAGGACTGGGGTGGAGAGAAATTGGGATTGCAGTGTATGGAAAGCGGTCTGGTGTATGGGGAGCCATTCCCATTTTGAGGACTTTTTGGTGAGGTCGGTCAGGGGTTTGGCTAGATCGGAGAACCCAGCGATGAATTTCCTGTAGAAGTTGCAGAAGCCGAGGAACGAGCAGACTGCCTTGACAGAGGTGGGGGGTTGCCAGTCCCTGATTGCGTTGAGTTTGGTTGGGTCGAGGGTGATGGCCCCAGGTTGCACAACGAGTCCCAGGTATTCCACCGTGGTGGCATCAAAAGTGGATTTGGCGAGTTTCAGAAAAAGGGCATGCTCTCGCAGTCGTTGCAGAACCTTCTTGGTTCGGTCCTGGTGGGTTGGGAGGTCGGCAGAGTGTATGAGGATGTCGTCCATGTAGATAACCAGCCATCCTTCCACGATGTAGTCCCAGAAAACGTCGTCCATCAGTCGTTGAAACGTGGGGGGTGAATTGCACAGTTCGAAAAACATGATGGTCAGTTCGAACAATCCAAAGGGGGTGATGAATGCTGCTTTCCATCAATCGGTGGGTTTGATTCTCACATTGTTGTACCCCCATCGCACATCGAATTTGGTGAAGATTTTGGAGTCTTTTAATTTGTCGATCAGTTCCGAGATCAGGGGAAGGGGGTAGGCATTCTTGACGGTGTGTTCGTTTAAATATCGATAATCTTGGCAGGGTCGAAGGGTGCCATCTTTTTTGGCTACAAAGAAAAATGGGGAAGCTTGTGGGGATTTGGAGGGGATGATTCTTCCAGCGGCTAGATGTTCGTTAACGAAGGTCCTGCAAGCCTCCATTTCTTTTGGGTTTAACTGGTAGGCTTTCGCCACGCGTGGTTTAAAAGTGTCGGCAGTAAGGATTTCATGGTCATAGGGTCGTTCGGGCGGTAGTTGCCCGGTGGGGGGTTCTTCAAAAATATCTCGGAACAATAGATATTCGTCGGGTAAAGTTACTTCTTTTGGGGAAGTCGTCTGAGCGATCTGAGTGGAAATGGTCGTTTTTCTAAGGGCGTCGGTGATGTATCCGTCCGGGTTCTTCCCCAGGTAGTGGGCTACATAACTTTGGCTTCCCCGGATATGGAGTGAGTCGGGTGGTAGGCTTAATCTCTGGGTGGCCCAGTCTATGGTGGGATTTCGTTTTCGCAGCCAGTCCATCCCCAGGATCAGGGGGTCCTTTCCACAAGCGATGACATAACAATCAATTTCTTCCTCGTGGTCGTCGATCATCAGTCGTAGATTGGCTGTTTCTCTAACCATTCCTGCAAGGTTCAATGTTCCGTCCACATTTCTGGCAAGGAGCGGGGAGGGTAGTCGCTTAGTCTTCCATCCACAGCTTTTGACCAGGGTCTTGTTAACGAAGGTGGAGGTGGCACCACTGTCCACCAAAGCGAGGGTGTCTATGATTTTTCTGTCTTGTTCCAGGGTTACAGGGACTTTGATTGCCTTAGTGGTACAACTGGATACAAGTACAGAGGAAGGAGAGCTTGACATAGTTAAAGCCCTCCCCAGCCAAAACCCTTGTCGTCGGTCGTGGCTTCGGCACGATTGACTGCCTCCTTGGATTCCGTGGTTCCTCCGAAAGCCATCTTCATGGTTCGTAGGATTTCGTCTTGCGTAAAGGGGAGGGTTCCCAGATAGTCTTCAACCTGTGAAGTTTCCGTCTTCCTAACTTTCTGCAGGGGTTTACTCGAGGTTCCCAGCCTCTGTTCTCCTCTGTGGTTGTTAGACCGACATCCTTTCTGGTGGCAGACAAAGCACTTGTTATTCTTCATGTGTTCCGCGCGTTGGGCAGGTGAGAGTCTGATCGCGTTGACGTCCATCGCGTTTGGGTCAGTGGAGCGTCCATTCTTGGGTCCAAATCGTCCTGTTGGTAGGTACTGGGGTCGTCCTCGAAGTTGTCTGAGCCTGAGGAAATTCTGTTCAAAGACGCGAGCCTTGGCGATCCAGTCCTGCCATGTGGTGGGGGCGGGGTTTATGGTGATCATCATATTGGACAGGGATGGGGAGACTCCTCTGTTTAAGACGTCTATAAGGATGTCATCGTGCCCAGCATCTAGCTTGCTTCGTCCTGCGGCGATTTTGAAGGCGGCGACGAAGTCATCAAAGTTCCCCCTCCTTAAGTGGTAGGGGAGAGAACGTTCCGTGGAGTCAGGATAGTCGACTTGTTTGATCTGATAGAGTTGGTTTCGGGCTTTCTCCTGGAGGCCTGCGGGGACAAATGAATTGGTGAACACAGTTTCGAATTGGGCCCAAGTGGCCCTGAGTACTTTTGGGTACCAAGTTTCAGCGAAGGAGGCCGACCGTCCTTCTGCCATCTTATTTAAACAGGTCAGGATCATTGTCTCGTCAGAGTTGTAGAAAGTGGGGTTCATATGAAAGTAGGCCTTCATGGCGAGTAGCCATCTCTGGGCGTTCTCTGGTTTTCTGTTAAAATCTACCGGGAGTCCGGCTTTCAACTCGCTGACTCTTGGCGCAGCCGGGGCTATCGGCGCCACAGGTGGGGCAATTTGAGGTGCTTGTGCCTGTTGGGGTTGTCCTGGTTGGTTCATGATTCCGGAGGGGGAAGGGGCAAAGATTTGTAGAGCCGCTTGGTCGACGTTGTCGAGGGCTGTGAGGGCTTGCTGTAGAGCCGACTGGGTGGTAATGAAGTGGAGGGGAGGGGTTGGTGCCCTAGTGGCAGTTTGGGGGGTAACAGCAACGGAGGTAGTGGCGGATAGGGGATTTCTCTGGGGTTGAACCTGGGGGGTGGAGATGGGTGGCGGTTCCAAAGACAGGACAGGGGCGGCAGGCAAAGTAGTTGTGGGTGCTCTTCGTCTTCTCTGTTGAAGGAGCGGGTTCGGCGGCGGAGGTCTCCCAGACACTCTTCGCGGTGGTGGAGATTCAACGTATTTGGGTTCGAGGGTAAGCTTGTCCTCGTGATCTCCCTCTTCCTCGGAAGAGTCGGGGGGTTGGTAGCTTTGGTACTGATCTCGATCAGCCATGGTGAACTAGTTTCGCCCTTCTGCGGCAAAGGCAGGGGCGACAGGGACGAGTTAGATCTTTTGTTATGCTATACGTAAAGTCTAACTGTCGAGCACTACCTCAAGAGCGTAGTGACGTCTCGTAGAGATCCGGGTCTCGCTGAGTAGGATGACTGCAGCAGCGGTGAGTCAAACTCTAGGCGTGTTAAAGCATAGATCTAACTGGAGTACTAGTACAGAACTTGGGGTATTTATGTGGTTTGGGAAAATGAGTTAACTATAAAGAGAAGTTAACGAGGAGAGAAGGCGAGTCCAAGAGAGGTAGGCTAGGGCATAGGGTGTGTGAAAGGGGAAGGCTACTGAGTAAGACGGGGTCAAGGGGAAGAGGAGAAAGGAAGGCAGACTATCTCTGTTCAGCAGGCTGGTGGCGTTCCGCATAGACTTTGTCAAAGTCTAGAATCTCCTGCCACATAGCCCTGTCGGGGTCCTCAGCGAGGTCATGGAGATGGCGAGGAAGGTGGTACACAGAAGGAATAGTGGAGGGGTCGTTGGACATAGGTTGAGGGGACCAGGCGACGCGGAAATAAGTCTCTAGGAAGGAGGTGTGTCTCTCCTCGGGGGATTCCTCCCGTTCAAGCGTAACAGTGGTAGATCTATCTGAGTCCAGAGATGGGGTAAGTCTGTCAGAGATGTTCTGGAGTTCCTTGTTCTGGATAGGGGTAAGTGCAGTGACTTTTGGCTAAGTCCACAAAGTGTAGTGTTTTTGTAACAAGGAGGTGTTGATGTGTGTGATAACATGGTGTGGTGTGGACCATTGAGGATGCAGTTTGTGTGACATGGTGAGTATGGTCTCTTATGTGCTGTCATAGACCTGTACTAGGTAATTGGGGGCAAAGATCATTTTGTGTCACAACCATGACAACTCCACCCACTCATCCTTCCTCCACTTCATATTTAGTTTCTTCTGCTTTCCTCTGCTTTCCTCTGACTGACAATGTTAGTTACTCTGCTCCAACATTCCTTTATTGAGCTTTGTTCTGGACCTCTGATCACCAGCTCACTGGTGACATAGTTACTTTCCTTTCAGTGTTCCATACATGCTGACCTGTCACCCGGTGACATGCACCATACAGTAGTAGACATGTACCATATGATATTGGACATGTGTCATGTGGTCACAGATATGTAGCACATGGTATCTAGTTCCTCTGCTTATGTATTTAATCCATAGTATGCTGGGGACTGACTCCCCAGTTCAAATATCAACTTCATCTCCCTCCTCTCATTCTCCCTCTGCTCCTCCTCACTCCTCCACTTTGTCAGACTTGTCCCCCAGCATCATAGTCCATCCCCCCCTGTTCAAACTTCCATCCAAATATGAGGACTGGGACTGCACAAGGACACAGGACATAACCTGAAGCCAACATCCTCACCCCTCCATTCCATCGCTGACTATGCCTGACCTCTGACCCTGCTTTCTGCTGCTCTGACAGAGTGGAGTTCAAGCAGAGGTGTTAGACCTGACAGTATATTCAAACTCACTCTTGTAACAGTCCTTTCTCACATCATTTATGGCACATTGTAGTGTTATTCAGGCTTGTGCACAGGCCTGTGCCCAGCAGGCTGAAGAACAAAATATGCCTGGAGGCAATCTCTGCCTCTTGTTACATTTTCCTCTTCACCCTACAGGCTGCTCAATGATGCCTGCACTGTGTATTACCATTCCATTTCCCCTCACTGAGGGATCCTTGTCTATCCCCACTTCTACAGACAGGACCACACCTGACCCCCCCTTATATGGTAACCTTTGTTCTCCCTATACAGACTACTCCCTTTTGTTCTCCTAATCTGGAGCCCATTGTTCGCCCAGATCATCTTTCCCATCTTATCCTTATAAATACCCAGCGTAGCTGTTTGTACTCCTTAGCTAGATCTACATTTAACAAGGTAACTCTTCTCACTCTGAGTGTGTTGGCATCACTTGAGACCCCCCAGACCTCTATCAGACTTCCTGTCACTGCTGAAGGACACCCTTGATAGCAAGATTATTTATGTTGACGTAACACCTCTCCACTGGTTTTGGGGAGTTCCTCTCCTTCACCAGTTGGCATACTGGCTTGCCACACACCCCTAATCACCCTGCCACTCCTGTCTCTTCTTATCATGACTCTGCACCCCCCTCTGGTAATCCATCCAACCCCAGAGATGACCCCAACCCCTTGGATAAAGGTGGCAGCAGATGTTCCACTCCACTCCCAGCCAGTAATGTTCCACCTCCATCTTCACACAGCACCAGTTGCCCTCCAACTCCACCTCCTTTCCCTGATCTGTTCACCACCCTGGCACAGGCTATTCAAGCCCTTGCCAAGTCAAACTTGGAGCATGACTCCACCTCCCAGTGGACCAAGGACCACAAGCCAAATGCCTTTGATGGGTCTGACATGAAGAAGCTCTATGCCTTTCTTGTGCAATATGAACTTAATTTTCAGGATTGGCCCAAAGCCTTATAGGCAAACCACATGAAAGTCATCTTCATGCAGTCATACCTTGAGGGTACCACCTTGGAATGGTTCAAGCCTGACCTCCTCAACTTTGCCAATCCCACCACTCATTCCAACTGGATGGATGATTTCCAAGAGTTTGTCAAAGAGCTCAAGGATAACTTTAGTCTGCATAATCCAGTCAGAGATGCAGAGCATCAGTTGGACAACCTGGCAATGAAGGACGGACAACAGATCAATAAGTATGTTGTCAAGTTTAACCATCTGGCCTCACAGGTCCACGGTTATAGAGAGGGCACTCTCTGCCACATGTTCTACAACAGTCTTCTGGACCACATCAAGGATGAGATCTCCTGTGTCAGCAAGCCTGCCATGCTGCAAGGGCTCTGCCTCCTCACCCAGACTATTGACTTCTATTACTAGGAGCGAAAGTCAGAGATCAGTCACCAGTCCAAGATGACCTCCTCTTTGAGTGCCAACTCTGCCCAAGTCCTCCACCCCCACCAACAACACATCCACCTCTTCCTCCAAGTCCACCTCTGCTCCTGCCAACTCCTCCAAGATGACTTTGTCATCAAAATCCTCCACCTCCTCTTCTGCCAAGTCCACCAGCTCAGTGACTCTGTCCCACCTTGGCAGTGATGGTAAAATTACTGATGAGGAGTGTAAATGCTGTTATGATAAACTATATATGTTTTGTGGACAGCCTGGGCATGTCGTCAAAGAGTGCCCCAAGTCCACCTCCCAGTTTACCAAGGCCAAGGCTTGGGTAGCCATGGCTGCTCTGGCAGCCTCCACTCCAGCGGCTACCTTGGAGCCAAAAAAATAGCCTGCAGTCTCTAGTACTCCACACAGCCTGGAGGCTGTGTTGGCTCTAACTGTGTACTGAAGGAGATAAGACTCAACATGTCTGCTCTTTCCGACCCTAATTCACTTATGCCATCTGTTTCTTTAGTTAACTATGATACCCCTCCTGTTTCCATCTTAGTTGACTCTGGCTCTACACATTGTTTTATCAATTTGTCATCTGTAAATAGATATGGAATCCTGACTCTTGAAATTGCTCTGCTGGCACTCCACCTTATCAACAGCTCCTGCAACCACTCCATCACCCACTTGGCTTAACTCAGCCTCTGCTTGCCCTCTGGCAATGTGATCTCCAATGAATTTTTTGTAACTCTGCTGGACTCCTCTTGCACTCTAGTACTTGGACATATCTGGCTCACCTGCTACAATCCATCGATTGATTGGGTATTGGGCCATATCAGTTTCCAAGCCAGCCCACAACAAGTGCCCACTCCACAGGTACCTACCTCCTGGGAACTATCTCTGGTTCCACCTCTGACTCCACACTTGCCTGCTCTGCACATCTCTTTTGTTAATGCAGCCACCTTCCAGCACACCTGTAAACTCAAGGGATCTATGTGGTTTGCCCTAGAGGACGTGATGAAGCTCTGCTCCACTTCTGCTGCAACTCTGGACAAGCCTGACCTCTCTCAAGTCCCTTCAGACTATCATGGCTTTGTGGATGTCTTCAGCAAGGCAAAGGCTACCCAGCTGGCTCCACACCACAATTTCAATTTGAAGATCAACTTAGAGGAAGGCACATCCCCTCCTCTTGGAACCATTTACTCCCTTTCCCCCACTGAGTTAGAAGTGCTCCATGCCTTCCTTGATGAACACTTGACCTATAGGTTCATCCACCAATTGAGCTCTGCTCACGGCACTCCAGTCCTGTTCATTCAGAAGAAAGACAGCTCCCTCCACTTATGTGTTGACTTCCATGGACTTAAAAAGATCACAAAGAAAGATCCCTACCCCCTCCTGCTTATCTCTGACCTCTTGGATGCTCCTAGCAAGGCCCATGTTTACACCAAGATCAACCTCTGCCATGCTTATCACTTGGTCTGCATTGCTGATGGCAATGAGTGGAAGACCACCTTCCACACTTGCTATGGATCATTTGAGTAGTGTGTGATGCCTTTCAGTCTCACTAATGCTCCTGCAGCCTTCCAGAGGCTTGTTAATAGCATCTTCTCCGATCTCCTCAATGTCTGCATTGTTGTCTACCTTGACAACATCCTTATATACTCTGCTGACCTTGAGACTCATGAAAAGCATGTCCATAAAGTCCTCTGATGCCTCTGGCAGCACAGGCTTTATGCCAAGCTGGAGAAGTGTGAGTTCCACTCCAACTCTGACAAATACTTAGGTTTCTAGCTTGTGACCAATGGACTTTCCATGTCTGTGGATGAGGTGAAGGCCATTACCAACTGGCTGGAACCATGCAAAGTCAAGGACATCCAGTCCTTCCTGGGGTTCACCAATTTTTACAATTGCTTCATTTTCAACTACTCTGGTGGACATAGTGACTGACCATAAGAATTTAAAATATCTTTCTAGTTCAAAGGCCCTCACATGCTACCAAGCCTGATGGTCAGAGTTCCTCTGCCAGTTCAATCTCACTATCTGCTTCTGCCCTGGATGCCTTGGTGTAAAACCCAATGCCCTTACTCAATGATGGGATATCTACCCAAAAGAGGGGGATAGGGATTATGCTCACACCAACCCACACAACCTCTGCCCTGTGTTTATGCAAGAACAGCTTGCATCCTCCCTTAGGGCAACTCACTACCTCACTCCTGCACTTCGTGCATCAATGCTTATGGATGTGGATCAGATCCACAGTGACATTCTTTCTGCCCTGTCTTCTAATCTCATGGCCTAGTGCCACATCTCTAACTCCTCTGACCCTTGGTGGTCCATCAACTCCAATGGTTTCCTCGGCCTCAATGGCAGAATTTACATCCCAGACTCTGATGACCTCTGCCTCTGTATGTTCCACTATAAGCATGACCACCCTCTCTCCGGCCATTTCAGCCAAAATCAAATGCTAGAATTGGTCTGCAGGGAA
>JBBPKP010000664.1:0-11453 GCA_038089335.1 Boletellus aff. obscurococcineus | reverse complement strand
GCTCACACTTTGCCTTCGCCTCATGGCACTCCACACACAAGGTGGACTTCCCCAGTCCATCCTTGCATGCAAGCCTGCAGTCTTCACACCTCTGGCACACTGGCATGCTCGGCACCTTGCCCTTGCCTTTGTCGCAGCACTGCTGCGCTGCCACCTCCGCTGCCTGTCACCAGTGAGCTATGGAATGACTACTGACCTAGTACCTACTCACCGTTTTGCAGCCTCTTCTGCTGCCTTCACCTCCACCTCTGCTCTTCTCTGCTGCTCCTCCTCCCTCCATGCTCTTGGCATCCCACAGTGCATCATTGTCTTCCTCGTACTCCACGAGGCATGCGTCGTCCCAGTGGTGAATGTCGGTGATGTCAGGCATGGTGGTTTGAATACAAGAGGTAATGGCAGGTATGGTCGGGTTTTATATTCCAGGATGGAATTCTGGACTCCACAACTCTGCATTGTCCCTCGCTTCATAGGCCTTCAGGGGTTCAGGCCTAAGAGGGGGATACTGTCACATCCCAGATTCCACTGAGGCAAACTCTGGTGCTCTGGCACCAGCTCCACCTAAGTCCAGACCCTTTCTATTCCTTTCATACATTCTCTGTTCTGTTTATTTGCTTTCATAGTGTTACCTTTGGAGTTCTGGCCGGAGGCCAGAATGACAACTCCGTTTACCTTACCATTCTTAGCTTTTGTCTACAACCACATGACAACTGTCCATGTTCATTGTATGTATTTCACCCATAGCACTTTGTCATCCATTCTGTCCCTCTTATTGGACATATCTTGACTTTTCCATATGCTCCTGCTATCCACTTCTACTCCATTCCCATATGGTATATTTTATCTAATTCTGTATGTCTTTGCCCTTCGCCCAAGGTAGATAATATATAAACCCATGCATGTACTATCTATACCTCAGTTAGAATATCGACTAAGTTTCCTCCTGTTTGCTCTGATGCCCTCTAGTCTCCCTTTACCCCTCCACAAACTATCTCCACTTCTCCAATCTCCGACTCCAATGTGTTATGCTACGCATAAAGTCCAACTGTCGAGCACTTCCTCAAGAGCGAAGTGAAGCCTTGTAGAGGTCCCAGTCTTGCTGGTCGTTGCAAGTCACAGCAGCAGTGAGTCAAACTCTAGGCATGTTAGGCATAGATCTAACTAGGGAACAAGTACATGACTTGAGGGTATTTATGTGTTTGGGGAAAACAAGTTAACTACAAGGAGAAGTTAATGAGGAGGGAAGGCGAGTCTGTTAGGAAAGCGAGGGCATAGAGTAATACTAATAGAAGAAGGCAACTGAGTAAGATGGGGCAAAGGGCATATCGAGACGGGAAGGCGAGGGCAAAGGGGATGGACTATAAGGAAGGCAATTGAGTATTGGGGATGTCACTGGCTGAGGAAGGCAGATGCCTTGCAGGGTACATGTTGTTGAAGTTGAGGATGTCATGCTATGTAGCCGTCTCAGGATCTTTGATGAGCTCCTGAAGATGAGAGGGGAGATGGTAAACAGGGGGAGAGGCATTGGGTGGTCCTTCCAGGGGTTGTGGGGACCATTGGAAGTGGAAGTAGGTTTCTAGAAAGGAAGCTTGCTGTTCCTCTTGTTGTCTGTCCCCAGCCTCCAGTAGAGCAGAACTTCAGCGTACTGGAGAGGAAGGAAAAAGTGTAACATTACCCCCCTGGCAAGGCTGGTTCTCCAAATCAGCAATCAGGGTCGGGCTCTCCATGGGTGTCAGAGGAGGAGGTGTTGTCAAGTCCAGGTCCTCCAGAGCAAGTCCGACAAAGTCTGGAGCAGAGATGCAGCGTAACGGTAGGGGTGAGGACTTTCGGCGCAGGACTTATGTGTTGCACCTCTTGCACTCGCAATCCTCGGAGTCAGAGATCGGAGAAGCAGAGATAGTATGCAGAGGGGTAAAGGGGGACCGGAGGGCATCAGAGTGAACAGGAGGAAACTTAGTCAATATTCTAACTAAGGTAGTAATGGTACATGTGCAGGTTTATATACCAACTACCTTGGGCGAAGGGCAAAGATATAAGGAAATAGATAAAGTATTCCATGTGGAAACAGAGTAGAAGTGGATAGCAGAAGCATATGGAAAAGTCGAGATATGTCAGATAAGGAAGACAGAATGGATGACAAAGTTCTACGGGTGAAATATGTATGACGAATGTGGACCACTATCATGCAGTTGCGGACAAAAGCTAAGAATGGTAAGGTAAATGGAGTTGTTGTTCCGGCCGGAGGCTGGAACTCTGAAGGTAATACTACGAAAGTGAATGGAATGGAAGAGAGAACATACGAAAGAAAAGGAAAGTGTCCGGAGTTGGGCGGAGCTGGTGCCAGAGCACCGGAGTTTGCCTCAGCAGAGATATGGGATGTGACAGGTGTCCAAGATAATGGGATTGGCCATCGAGCTGCAATCTCCTGATTCATGTGGGCAAGGGCTTTGACTGCCTTGCGAGTGGCTCCCAGCAGCGGGGAAGATCCTAGACATGCTAGTGAGTATGGGTGGTGTGGGGTGGGTTGTTGGAGAGGGGGACTCGGTGTGGGTGGGGGAGAGTGAATAACCAGGACATTGTCATTCAGAGTGTCTGAAGTAGCCACAGTTAGAGCAACATCGGTCAGGGCAAGCATGGGTGGAGTGTCCAGAAGTGTGATTGTGACAGTGGGGGCAGCAGTAGCAGGGGCAGAACAGTCTCGAGTGACCCTCAATTCCACATTGAACACAACCTGTCCCTGCCACTCCTCGCAGGCATGTGTGCTCTCAGCTCCAGTTGCAGTACCGAAGGCAGTGAGGGCAAACCGATCGACAGTTAGGTCTGGGCACCACTTCTTCAGGGCTAGGAGCGTATGCTCAGTCACATCCAGATTCAGAGAAAAAAGTGTTCTGTCAGATTGGGCGAGGTCTATGAGGGGTAGGAGGGGGAATGGGTAGGGGTCTGGCTGTAGACGGGGGGGTGGTGAGGTGGTCTGAAAGAGGAACTCGTGGGGTTAGGACAGGGCTGTCATCAGGGGAGGAGACGAGGGTGGGGATATTTTCCTAGGAAGAGGAGGTGATAATGGAGTGGTCATAGTTTTCCGAGGAGGGATCATTCACATCAAAGTCCATTTCAGAGGGAAAACAGAGATATAAGGCCCTCTCAGTGGGTGAGAAAAGCCAAAGGCAGTGTCTGAGCACAGGGAAGACCAGGGCATAGGGGACCTCGTTGATTGTGGCCTCAATGTTGGTGGCAATTAGGTAATTGAATACAATGAGGCAGTGGCGATATATGGTGAGGAGGAGGTCCATGTCAGGGTCGTTTATGGTTCTATGAATATCTGCTGCAGACAGACTCCAAATGATCCCTAGGCTGTGTTGTCTCATTTTGTGATGGGTTTGAAAGAATGCAATCACTTGCTGTAAGGGGGCATTATGGAAGAACAGACGTGTTTCCCTGATGGTGTTCACAACTACAGGATCACAAAGGAGTCTGAGGATGAACTCTCGCTGGTGAGAGGGAGGGAAGTTCACCACACAAAGAGGGACCTGCTTGGCCATAATTGCCGGTACAAGGAGATTAGGAGGATCATGAAGGAGATGGTTCGCACGAGGTAGGAGAGGTGCACAAAACAAATGTGTTTATTAAGTGTTCCAGCCGTTGTCAGACTGGGCAGTAGCTATCTGGGAGGAGAGGGACCGGTCTGCAAATGACACTTCCCAGTGCCACAGCCTGCAGGAGCTTGTCTGGGATCTCTCAGTTCAGAACTGTTGGTCCCCGTTATGCTGGGTGACAGTGGAGGCAGGAGTGATGGTGGTTTTGCCAAAAGCAATACAGAATGTTCTGTGGGTGTCTATGAAACAGATGAGGGTGAGGAGGGAAAGAAGGGTGGCAGCAAGGTAGAGAAGATGGATGAGGAGGGAGAGGGTGGAGTCTACTGAGATCGTAATAGACATCTGGTACTGTCTTTTAACTACAAGTGGAGTTGTGGGTGGTGTGCTGACTAGGTTTTAATTTCCCTGGAGAGAAGGCGGATAGCCTGGCCTTTTTATATGTGGAAAGCAGGTGTTCGGCATTTCCCAAGTTCTGTTCTGGTTCCCAGGTGTTTTCAGCGGATGAGTAACCCTTCCACTTAATAAGGAATTCCTGACGAGTGGCGTTCCCATGATGACTAAGGATCGCTTCAACTTCATAATGCTCTTCGTCATTAATAAGGTCCGGTGGCAGGTTCGTAAAGTTTGGGCCATGCTCTGTGGTTGTGATGTAAGGCAATAAGAAGGTGACATGGAAATTCGGGTGTATTTTCCAGGTCAGGGGTAGCTTGAGCCAATAGACAAGGGGGGAGATTACATGTTCAATCTCGAAGGGGCCTTCTTGTCTAGGAGCTAGTTTCCTGAAAGGGTATTGGAGATGCAGGTTTTTGTTGTCTAACCATACTCAGTCTCCAACTTTCCACAGTTTGAATGTGGGAGTTCGGTTGCTGATCATAGCCTTCTGCATGAGTTGATGGGTGTGTAGGGCTTCCATATGGGCTTCTTCCAACATCTCTGCTTGCTTCTCGACTGCGGGCACAAAAGATTTCCTGAGTTGGGGATAGGCACAGGGTTCATAGCCCATCATGAGAGAGAATGGGGTTTTCTTTGTCACGGAGTGGACCAAGGAATTGTGCATGAATTCTGCCATGGGTAGAAGCATGGGCCAGTTTGTCAGATTGCCCTGAGCGAAGATCCACAGGTAAGTTCCAAGTTCCTGGTTTACCTGTTCAGTCTCCCCATTGGTCTGAGGGTGGTAGGCAGTGGAGAGGGCAATGTTGTAATGGAGGAGGCAGGCAAGTTCGTAGGTGAAGGCAGAATTAAACTGGGGACCACGATCAGAGATTACTTTGTCATGAGTCTGAATCTGGGGAGCACTTTTTCGAAAAAGAGTTTAGCGACAGTTTCCACATCAGCAGAGGTAGAGGTGGGGATGAAAATAGCCCCCTTAGTGAGGCTGTGGTCCACCATAACCAAAATAGCATTGTTCCCATCCACCGGGGGTAAGCTGGTAATAAAGTCCATGGAGATCTGTTGAAAGGGGCAGGTGGCAGTGATGGTAATAGGGGAAAGCGGTGGGCATGTTGGGTGGGTGTTCACTTTGTTCTGTTGGCAAGTGGCACAACCTTGGACAACTCGGTGAACAAGGGCAGCCATGCCAGGCCATCAGTAGTTTTGTTGGAGTAGGTGGAAGAGATGGAACTGTCCAGGGTGGCTGTGGGCTGGGTGGTCATGAGTTTTGCAGACTAATTTAGCTCGTGTGGGCTCAGGGATGTATAGTTTCTGGCAGAAATATAGGAGGTTGTCCTTCCATGTCCAATCACTAGGTGAGGTGCAGTTGATAGGGTAGTTGGAAGTGATTTCCCATAATTGCCATTCAACGAAGGGGTTGGTGGGGGTTGTTGTTATTAAGTCCAGTTCCTCCAGGTTCAACTCCGACGAAGTCCGGGATGGAGAAAGGCGGAAGTGTCAGAGGGGGCAAGGACTTGGTGCAGGACTTATGTGTCGCACCCTTGTACTCGCTGTCCTTGGAGTTGGAGGTCAGAGGTCGGAGGAGAAGGAAGCAGAGAGAAGAGTGGAGGGGTCAGAGTTGTCAGGAGGTGACTAATTTGATAACCAAACTAAAGACTACAGGACAGAGTTCTACAGTATTTATACTACGGAGTCAGAATTGTACGGAGTACTCTAGATTATTCTACAGAGTTGGCAAAAGGATTAGTGATAGAGTACTGCAGATTTCTAAGGTAAAATGGAAGAGTACGGAGAGATGGATTAGTAAGACGGAACAGAGAAGGAACATGTTCTGGGGCTGTGCACTGGGTCGGAAACAACTAAATAAGCAGAACTAAGTAAGAATAGACGCACAGCAAGAGTGTCTGGAAAGGAAAGGGGACGGAGATGCCGGAGTTATGGAGTTGGAGAGAGAAATGGCGGAGGTGATGGGCTGAGTTGGTGCGGAGCACCAGAGTTGGACTGTGGTGAGGATGGGGATATGACAGGGGTGGTGAGGGCAACCAGGTTCTTTAGTCCCATATCAATGGCGCAAACCATGGTCACCGGTGTAAACAGGGCAACCTGGTCATTATCAGTGGTCATGTCCAGGTTGGCCAGGCAGGACAGGGCGTCGGTGGGGCCCATCCGTGAGCTCGGTAGATGATGGAATTCCAGGTCAAAGTCCATCAAGTGCAACATCCAGTGGGCTTGGCGATGAGAGAGATTCTGGGATTTTTTGAAATAGGCCAGATTTTTGTGATCAGTGAGGATGGTGACTAAGTGAGGGGTGCCCAACAAATGGTGTCACCACTCTTCCAGTGCCCGAATGACTGCCAGTAATGTAATTCTCGGTTGTAGATGTCATAATTCCATTCTTTGGGTGAAAAGGTTTGTGAAAAGTAGGCACAAGGGTGAAGGTTGCCATTCCTGTCTTTCTGCATTAACACAGCACCACAGGCCACGAGTGAAGCGTCAGTCATTACCCAAAAAGGTTTCGATGAGTCGGGGAGTCAGAGGATGGGGGACGAGAGAAATTGCTTCTGGAGGGTTCGGAACGCTGTCTCATGAATGGGGAGCCACTCCCACTTTGATGTCTTCTTTGTCAGGTTGGTGAGCAGTTTAGCAAGGTCAGAGAAACCAGCAATGAATTTTTGGTAGAAATTGCAGAACCCAAGGAATGACCTGACTGCTTTAACTGTGGTCGGAGGTTGCCAGTCACAGATGGCATCAAGCTTAGTGGGGTCCAGGGTGACGGCGCTGGGTTTCACCACTAGTCCAAGGCATTCAACGACCACAGTGTCAAAGGTGGACTTGGACAGTTTCAAGAAGAGGGCGTGTTCCCTTAAGTGGTGGAGAACCTTCCGAGTGCATTCCTGATGAGTGGTAAGGTCTGTGGAATGAATGAGGATGTCGTCCATGTAAATGATCAGCCATCCTTCTATGATATAGTCCTGAAAGATGTCATCCATTAGCCGCTGGAAGGTCAGTGGGGAGTTGCACATGCCAAAGAATATGACCGTGGGCTCGAACAATCCGAAAGGTGTGATAAAGACCGCCTTCCAGTGATCCTCCAGTTTGATTCGGACATTGTTATACCCCCACCACACATCAGACTTAGTGAAGATGGATGAGTCTTTGAGTTTGTTGATGAGTTTGGAGATGAGAGGTAGAGGGTAGTTGTTCTTAATCGTGTGCTCATTCAAATAGCAATAGTCCTGGCAAGGGCAAAGGCTACCGTCTTTTTTCCCTACAAAGAAAAAGGGGGATGCTTGTGGTGACTTGAAAGGGATGATTCGCCTGGTGGCGAGGTGTTCGTTAATGAAGCTCTTACAGGCTTCGAGTTCCTTTGGGTTCAGTGGATAGGCTTTGGCCACTCAAGGCTTAAACATATCAGTGGTGAGGATTTCATGGTCATAGGGGCATTCCAGAGGTAGCTGTCCAATGGGGGGTTCATCAAAGACATCTTTGAATTCAGAATATTCTGCCAGCAAGGTGACTTCCTTGGTCCCAGCCATCTGGGCGATCTGTGTAGAGATAGTAGTTTTCCTGAGAGCTTCCGTGATGTATCTGTCAGGATTCTTTCCTAGGTAGTGAGCAATGTATGCCTGACTCCCCTGCAGAACCCTCGGGTTGGTGGGCAGTTCCAATTTCTGCAAGGCCCAGTCGATGATTGGGTTTTGTTTCCTCAGCCAGTCCATCCCTAAGATAAAGGAGTCTTTTCCGCAAGCAATGACGTAGCAAGTCAAGGTCTCTTTGTGATCATCAATTATGAGGTGGATGTCAACTGTTTGTCTAACCATCCTGGCTTGGTTGATAGTTCCATCCATGTTCCATGCTAGCAGAGGAGAGGGAAGTCATTTGGTCTTCCATTTGGATTTCCGGACCAAATCTTTGTTTATGAAGGATGAGGTGGTGCCACTGTCGATAAGAGCTAGGGTTTCTATGATTTTTCCATCTTGTTCCAGTGTTACGGGGACTTTGATTGCTTTAGTAGTACAACTGGATACAAGTACAGAGGAAGGAGAGCTTGATGTAGCTAAAGCCCTCCCCAGCCAAAACCCTTGTTGTCGGTATTGGTCTCAGTGTGGTTGACCGACTATTCCTCATCAGAAGTTCCTCCAAATGCCATCTTCATGGTGTGGAGGATCTCATCTTGGGTGAATGGAAGTGTCCCCAGATAATCCTCTACCAGGGAGGTTTCTGTCTTTCTGATCTTCTGTGGGGGTTTACTTGAGGTTCCCAGCCTCTGTCCATTCTTGTGGTTCGTTGTGCGGTATCCTACTTGATGGCAGATGAAGCATTTGTTGTTCTTCATGTGCTCAGCTTATTGAGTGGGGGAGAGTCTGGCGACATCAATGTCCATGGCATTAGGATCAGTGGATCATCTGTTCCTGGGGTAGCTTTGCCCTGTAGGGATATATTGGGAGTGGGAGCGAAGCTGTCAGACTTGGATAAAGTTCTGTTCGAAGATCCTCGCTTTGGCAATCCAGTTCTGCCACATTGTGGGTTGGGGGTTAATCATGGCCATTATGTTGGCAAGGGAGGTGAATACGCCACAGTTTAGGACATTGATGAGGATGTCATCATGTCCAATGTCAAGTTTGCTACACCCAATGGCAATCTTGAATGTGGTGATAAAGTCATCAAAACTTCCTCGTTTCTGATAAGGGGGTAGACTGCGCTCCGCAGTATCTGGGTAGTCAATCTGTTCAATCAAGTATAGCTGGTTCCTTGCTTTCTCCTGCAGTCCGGCAGGAATAAAAGAATTGGTGAATGCTGCTTCGAACGTGGCCCACATTGCTCCTTGCACCTTGGGGTACCAGGTCTTGGCAAAGGAAGCAGGTCGTCCTTCTGCCATCTTATTTAGGCAGGTCAAGATCATGATCTTGTCATTGTTATAGACTCCTGGGTTCATATAAAAGTAAGCCTTCATGGCGAGCAGCCATCTCTGGGCATTCTCTGGCTTTCTGTTAAAATTAACAGGTAAGCTGGCCTTAAGTTCACTAGTTCTCAGCAAAGCGGGCGCCACAGGAGCTGCTTGCAACTGCTGCTGGGGTAACTGGGCCTGCTGCGCAGGTTGTGCCTGTCTAGGTTGGTTCATGGATCAGTGGGAAGCGGGTGGAGATAGGCAGCAGTTCAAGGGATAGCACAGGGGCGGCAGGCAAGGTAGTAGTTGGTGCTCTTCATCTTCTCTGCTGAAGGAGCAGGTTCAGCAGTGGTAGTCTTCCAGACACTCTTCATGGCAGGGGTGTTTCAATGTATTCAGGTTCAAGAGGTCCTACTTCCTCAGTGGTTTCCCCTTCTTCCTCAGAAGACTCAGGGGGTCGGTAGCTCTGGTATTCGTCTCTTCCAGAGGTCTTGAAATAGTCTCGCCCTACTGTGGCAAAGGCAGGGGTGGCGGGGATGAGTTAGATCTTTTGTTACACTACACATAAAGTCCAACTGTCGAGCACTTCCTCAAGAGTGAAGTGAAGTCTCATAGAGGTCCTGGTCTTGCTGGTCATCGCAAGTTGCAGCAGCAGTGAGTCAAACTCTAGGTGTGTTAGGTGTAGATCTAACTAGGGAACAAGTACATGACTCGAGGGTATTTATATGTTTGGGGAAAACAAGTTAACTATAAGGAGAAGTTAACAAGGAGGGAAGGTGAGTCTGTTAGGAAAGAGAGGGCATAAGGTAATACTAATAGAAGAAGGCGACTGAGTAAGATGGGGCAAAGGGCATATCAAGATGGGAAGGTGAGGGCAAAGGGGATAGACTATAAGGAAGGTGATTGAGTATTGGGGATGTTGCTGGTCGAGGAAGGCAGATGCCTTGCAGGGTACATGTTGTCGAAGTCGAGGATGTCATGCCACGTAGCCATCTCAGGATCTTCGACGAGCTCCTGAAGATGAGAGGGGAGATGGTAAACAGAGGGAGAGGCATTGGGTGGTCCTTCCAGGGGTTGTGGGGACCATTGGAAGTGGAAGTAGATTTCTAGAAAGGAAGCTCGCTGTTCCTCTCATTGTCTGTCCCCAGCCTCCAGTAGAGTGGAACTTTGACATACTCGAGAGGAAGGAAAAAGTGTAACACAAGGATTGCGAGTACAAGGGGCATGACATATAAGTCCTACACCAAAAGTCCTTGCCCCCTACTGTTATGCTGTATCTCCGCTCCAGACTTCATCGGACTTGCTCCAGAGGACCTGGACTTGACACTATGCAACTCTCCACCCACCTTCCAATAACTGATGGACAACCTCTTCTGAGAGTACATTGTGGAGGGCTGGCTGATCATTTACATGGACGACATCCTCATCCACTCCTCTACAATGGCTGAACACCGTGAATGGACGAAGAAAGTACTGCAACATCTCAGAGAACATGCCCTCTTCCTGAAACTTTCTAAGTCCACGTTTGACTCCATCACGGTGAAGTACCTCAGGCTCATCGTAAAGCCTGGCACTGTCACCCTCAAGCCTACCAAGCTTGAAGCTATTAAGGACTGGGAACCCCCCACCACAGTGAAAGCTGTCAGATTCTTCTTGGGATTCTGCAATTTCTATTGAAAATTCATCACTGGATTCTCTGACCTTGCCAAACCACTCACCGACCTCACCAAGAAATTCTGCACATGGAAATGGGAACCCCAACATGAAAAGGCCTTCTGGACATTACAGCAACAGTTTCTCTCCTCCCCCATCCTCCAACTACCCGATTCCTCAAAACCATTCTGGCTCATGACAGATGCCTTGTTAGTAGCCTGTGGAGCTATCCTCATGCAAAAGGATGGCAATGGCGACCTACACCCATGCACCTACTTCTCTCAAACATTTTCTCTGGAGGAACAAAATTATGACATCTACGACCGAGAGCTGCTAGCTGTTATCCATGCTCTGGAAGAGTGGCACCACCATCTGTCTGGAACTGCCCACCTGGTGATAGTCCTTACTGACCATAAAAATCTGGCATATTTCAAGAAGCCACAGAACCTCTCCCACTGACAGGCATGCTGGATGCTTTTCCTCATGGACTTTGATCTCAAGTTTCACCACCTTCCTGGCTCTCAGATGGGTCCCACAGATGCCCTCTCTTGCCTCACCACCCCCAACACATCTTCTGACAATGACAGGGTGACACTGTTTACCCCTGTCACCATGGTCTGTGCGATTGACCTGGGGCTGAAGAATCTCATCACCCTCACCACCCCAACCGACCCATTCATGGAGAGACAGCTTAAGGAGATCTCGTCCATGTACCCAATCTCCCACACTGCCCTGTCTGACTGGAGCTATTACAACAACCTCTTGTACTTTCACGGTTGCCTGTACATCTGTCATATCCCTATCCTCACCGCAGTCCAACTCCAGTGCTCCGCACCAACTCTGCCCATCACCTCCGCCATTCCTCCCTCCAACTCCGCAACCCCGCAACTCCGGCGACTCCGTTTCCTGTCCTTGCCTTTCCTTTCCTTTCC
>JBBPKP010000663.1:0-11455 GCA_038089335.1 Boletellus aff. obscurococcineus | reverse complement strand
CTTCATCTTATCTTATCTTATCTCTACCCAATCACATTTGTAGTAACGATCTATCAAGACAAGAGACACTCAGTCTCTAACGACCCACAATGACATCATAGCCCAGGCCAGTCTATGACATCATCATGACATCATTGTATTACAAAGATATTACTAATTACCATTGTATTTAGTCATTATTTAGTCAGCCCACATCGCACCATCTGATGTCATAATGGCGCAATATGGCACCATACCCTATACCCTAGTCACATGACTTCCCTATATAGTAATTTGACCACAACATGTACAAACAGTAGAACAGTATATAAACCCAGACCTCTTTGCTGGACGTCCTCCAGTAAGAGTCTCTTGTTCCTTCCCACAACAGTCTCTGGATAGTGAACTAAGGGCTAGAACTCCCTAGCCTTACTGGTAAGGCTTTGTACCACTTAGCTATCAGTAGTAGTAGAGCCAGAGCGCTATAAGCCCCAGCCTTGAGGGTTGAGGGTTTAGTGGTCGCTTCACGGGGTTGGGGAAATGCAGGTAACAGGCTCTTTCTTGGGGAGTGAAGAGGGCAAGTCGGTAGCGGAAGAGAGGATACAATAGGTTGTAGGGCAGTTAGTTGATGATATCGACGATCCCAACTGAAAGGAGCCCATAGAAGGTGACCTCCCTTCCCGAGGCGACCCATTCGAGGGTTCGCTCGAATCCGTCATCTTCGGCAATGGTGTCTTGTCGGTTAGGGTGGTCGGCAACAGCGAGGATGAGTCGAGTCAGGTCAAGGTGGGTGACAGCCAGATCTATAGCTTGCCGAGTTATTCTGTGCTCAGTGACCGCAGGTAGGAAAAGGATATGAGCAAGGAGGGCGGGGGAAGATAGGATATCGAAAATGAACTCTCGTTTATGGAAAGGGGAAAAAGAATCCAGTCGTAGGGGGATGGGGTTGCGTTGAGAGGGGAGGTTCATGGCGATTAATAGGTGATATAACAGGGATGGGACCCACACTAGGAGGTCGTGTGTGATGACCAGGGGACGATTAGGTGGGGAGTTCCACAGGAAAGAGAGAATTTGCAACACCCACTGGGCGTTCCATGAGAGTTGTACGTGTCTGGGGATGGGAAATGGGGGAATGGGGTCGATTAGGGCATCAAGGGAAGGAGGTACTCGCTGGCAGATGAGGATGGGGGAGTCTTTGAAGAAACTGAATACGTCGTCAATCCAGGGAGTTCTTATGTAGTATTGGTGGTGGAGAGGGGTTCGCCGGTTCCAGCGTTCTCTGCTCCAGTAGGGGGGAGGCATTTGGTGATGGCGCGGCACTCTCGTTCGAGTTCGATTCGTTCCCAAAACTGTTCGAGATGGGCGGGGTATCCCACAACATCATAAGTTCCCTTGGGGACGGTGCAGGAGTCTTTGTGGATCTGTGGATCAGGGCTCCAGTAGTGATTTCCGGGGGCAAGTTTGAAGTTGAAGATAATGGTTTCGGTGACTGTTGGGAGATCCATGTCAGGGGAACTGGCATCATCAGTCGTTTTAAATGGGTTAACACAGCATTAAATTTTTCTTTTATCCCTGGTTTCCCCAAGTGTCTCCCCCTCCTCCTCTGACCTGGGCTGGGATCAGGTTTATGTAGTTGTTGTGTTCCCATGGCCCATTTGGGGGGAGGTTGATCTCCCAGCACCAGGCCTTCGACTTTCCTCCTCCAGTTGTTTGGACACAGTTGACGTGCCCATCTTGGAACCGGGTCACCTCTACCATTCCCACTGTCCTCTCTGTCACACTGTACACTACCTGTAATACATGTCTCTCCATGAATAGCCCTACTAGATGGTATGCTAAGTATAGCGTGGCCAGCGTGGTGAATAGGATGATGAGGGCAGGGGCAGTGAAAGTGATGGAGACAGAGGACATGTTGGATGGGTGGGTAGGCCAGTGATGGGGGCGGGTTGACGGTGGATTATTGGATGGGGAAATGCTGTGATCGGGAGGATTTATATAGTCGAAGGAGGGAAGAGGAGCTGGTTAAGTTCCGTTCCAGTTCCCACGTATTCTCGGAGGAAGGATATCCCCGCCATTTGATGAGGTATTCTCGTCGGGTGGGTGAGCTGTGGTGAGCTGAGATGCCTTCAACTTCATAGACTTCTTTGTTGTTTACCACATCGGGAGGAGGTCAGAGAAAATTGGGGCCGTGTTCGTTGGTTTCCATGTAAGGATATAGTAGGGATGCGTGGAAATTTGGGTGGATCTTCCAGGAAGAGGGGAGTCGTAGCTTGTACGTAAGAGGGGTCAGCACCTTCTCAATCTCGAAGGGACTGAGACGATGAGGGGCCAGTTTGGGGAACAAGTGAGTTAGCTTTAGGTTGGAGGCATCAAGCCAGACCTTTGTTCCTGCCTTCCACGTCGGTGGTTTACCCCTTCTTCGTTTTACCATTTCCTGCTGGGCGAGGCGATGAGCGGCTACGGCATCCTTTCTGGCATTGTCGAGGATGGTTAGTCGTTCCGTAAGGGCAGGGATAAAGGTCTTTCCAATAGGGTGATAGGCCCGGGGTTCATAGTCCATCATGAGAGAAAACAGGGACTTTTTTGTTATGGAATGGGTGAGGGCATTGTGTGAGAACTCCGCCATGGGTGAAAGGTCGGGCCATGATGCCGGGTTGGCTTGGCAGAACATTTTCAAATACGTGGCGACTTCCTGGTTTACCCATTCCATTTCTCCATCCGTCTGTGGGTGATAAGCGGTGGAAAGGGCAACGTCGTAGTCTAGTAGTCGGGTGAGTTCTCTGGTGAAGGTGGAGGCGAATTGCAGGCCTCGATCAGAGATTACTTTGTTGTGCAGGCTGAATCTGGGAAAAACATGGGAGAAAAATAATTTCACAGTCTCGGCAGTGTCGGCGTTTACGTTGGTCGGAATGAGGATTACTCCCTTAGTAAGCCCATGGTCGACCACGACCAAAATAGCATTATGACCGCACACAGTGGGAAGTCCAGACGTAAAGTCCATCAAGATTTGCTGAAAGGGGCGGGTAGCGTCGGAGGGAATCAGGGAAAGGCCGGGGGTAGTCGGGTGGGTGACGACCTTGTTCTGCTGACAAACTGCACAGCCCTGAATGAAATGTTGAATGAAAGCAGCCATGCCTGGCCACCAGTAGTCCTGTTATAAGAGGCATAGGAGTTGGAAATACCTGGCATGACCCCCGGCTGGGGAATTATGGACGGAAGCAACAAGGGATTTCCGGGAGTCAGGGGAATGTAAAGGCGATTTTGATAGTAAAGGAGATCATCCATATAATGCCAGTCGCCAGGTAGGGCGAATAGGCGCAAGGTCGAGGGGGACGATAGGTTGTTTAATGCCGCAGCGACGAAATCGTCGGAACGGGAGGATGAGGCAATGCGTTCCTTCAGGGCAAGGTTGATTGTGCAGATCATGGCAGCCAGGGTGAGGAGGACGAGATCCTGGTTGTCAGAGGAAGTGTCCGGTAAATGGAGTCGGGATAGGGCGTCCGCCAGTCCCATCGCCAATCCTGGCAAGTGGTGAAAGATTAGATCAAAGTCCATGAGGAAAAGCATCCAGCAGGATTGTTGTCGCAATAGTTGGTGTGGGGACTTGAAATAGCTGAGGTTTTTGTGGTCCGTGAGGATGGTGACCGGGTGCGCAGTGCCAGTCAAGTGATGTCGCCATTCCTCTAGGGCTCGGATCACTGCCAGGAGCTCTCGGTTGTAGATGTTATAGTTCCGTTCTTCCAGGGAAAAGGTCTTGGAGAAATATGCACAAGGATGGAGGTCTCTGTTTGCATCTTTTTGCATGAGCATGGCTCCGCAAGCGCCAAGAGAGGCGTCAGTCATGACCCAGAACGGGGCGGAATTGTCAGGAAGCCGGAGGACAGGTTTGGAGCGAAACACCCTGCACAGGGTGGAAAAGGCGGCATCGCATGCTGGGGTCCAATTCCATAGGGCCCCCTTCCGAGTGAGAGAGTTCAGGGGTAAGGCAATCTCGGAGAATCCGGGGATGAATTTGCGATAATAGTTGCAGAATCCCAGGAATGAGCAGACATCCTTGACAAATCGGGGGGTGGTCCATTCATCGATGGTGGTCAGCTTTCCGGGATTGAGGGCTATTTCCCCAGGGTGAAGGATGACTCCCAAAAACTCCACTTCCGTGACAGAGAAAAAACACTTGGACGGCTTCAGAAAGAATTGGTGGTCGGACAGCTGCTGCAGTACCTTCCACGTTCTCGCATTGTGTTCTGGTTGGGAAACCGAGTCAATGAGGATGTCGTCCATATAAATAATTAACCATCCTTCTGCAATAAAGTCCTGGAAGACGTCATCCATAAGTGCTTGGAAGGTTGGGGGGGAACCGGAGAGACCAAAGAACATCACTGTAGGTTCGAAGAGGCCCATCAGTGTAATGAACGCGGCCTTCCACCAATCCTCTGGTTTGATGCATACATTGTTATACCCCCACCGGATGTCCATTTTGGTGAAAATCGTTGACCCCTTAACCTTGTCCACTAGTTCTGAAATCAGGGGTAGGGGGTAGGCATTTTTGACCATGAATGAGTTTACATATCTATAATCCTGACAGGGGCAAAGTGTTCTATCTTTTTTTGCTACAAAGAAAAACGGGGCAGCTTGGGGAGATTTAGAGCGAACAATTTTTCCTGAGGTCAGGTGTTCTTTAATGAACTCCTCGCATGCCAAGGTCTCCTTTGGGTTTAATGGATAGATTTTCGCCACTTTGGGTATCAAGGCATCAGTCAAGACAATCTCATAGTCAAATTTCCTTTCAGGGGGAAGGGTTCCGGGGGGGGTTTGTGGAAGACGTGTTCGAAGCCTGCGCAGATGGGGGGAAGAGGTTCCTCGGGTCGTTTCTCTGCCTGGGATATGGTGGTGGAAAGGGTGGTTTTTCGGATAGATAGGTCAGCATCATGGTCATAGTGCATTCTGAGGTATTGAAGGAGGTATGGGTGATTGTCACTATTGGCTAGTTCGCAGTGAGGAGTGGGTTCCGAAGATAAGGACACTTCTCGCCTGGCCCAATCAATTTGGGGGTTATGTTTCTGGAGCCAGTCAATCCCTAGGATAATGGGGTCTTTGGCGGCATTGATGATATAGAAGTTCCGTCATTCCTTAAATCCTCCGCAGTTTACTATTAGGGGGACAAAATGTCGAATCAGTCCGGCCTGATTTTGTGTGCTGTCTACATTTTTGGCGATCAGTGGGATTTTTAGCCGATGAGGAGTCCATCCTCCTGCCAATAGGGTGGTTCGATTAATGAAGCTCTTAGTCACCCTGCTATCAATGAGGGCGAGGGTTGTAACGGTTTTCTTGCCAGGGTAGGACAGGGTTAAAGAGATTCTCATAGACCTGGGATCATCTTCAGATACAACTACAGTGGCAATCCGTTCGGGAGAAGAAGACATTACTACTTCTCTCCCCAAGCAAAACCCTGCTCCACTGCAACTCTCCAAACTTCGGCGGCGGCGCCCTGCAGCTCGTCTTCGCCAGGGGAGAGGGCGATGTCCAGTACCTTGGCCAATTCCTCCCTGGAGTACTTGGAGGTCAAGGCATAATTGTCAAGAGGATCAGCTTGGGTAACTCTAGCCCTAGTGGGGGGTTTCCCTTTTTTCTTCCGATGGTTGGAGGAGCAGCAGCCTGGTTTCTTGCAGATGAAACAGAGGTTCTTCTGGAAACATTCCGCTTGCTGCTCCAGAGAGAGTCAGACTGCGTCAATGTCCATAGCATTGGGGTCTCGTTTAGGGGTGGAGGATCCTCCAGGGATGTAGTACCCCTTGCTGTTCCAGAGTTGGTCAAGTCGGATAGTGTTCTGCTTGAAGTTCCATGCCTGCGTTACCCAGGCCTTCCATGTGGTCGGCTGGGGATTGATGGTGATCATCATTTGCGCGAGTCTAAAGTGTACTCCCTTTCAAAGAAGGTCGATTAGGATTTCGTCGTGTCCCATTTCCAGACCACTGCATCTGGCCGCTATCTTGAACGCGGCAATGAATCTGTCAAAATCTCCAAGGCGCTTTCTTAAGGGGTTTCGTTCCTTAGGGTCCGGGTAGTCCGCCTGTTTGATATTGTATAGTTCATTCCTGGCAATTTCCTTCAGCCTGACTGGTATGAAAGATGCCTCAAAGGCCGTCTTGAACTGTTTGAAGGTAGCTCCCGTTACTTTGGGATACCAGGTCTCCGCAAATACAGCGGCCCTGCCAGTGTTCATCTTATTCAGGCAGGTGAGGATTCTCTCAGTGTCCGTGTTGTAGAGGGTCTCATTCATTTCGAAGTAGGTGATCATCGCCAGCATCCACCGATTGGCTGTCTTTGGTTCTCCATCGAAGTCATTTGGTAGTCCCACCTTTAATTCGGTGCGTCGTGCTTCGAATACTGCTGGTACGGCCAGGTCCATTTCTAAGTCGCTCTTGGAGGGCTCGGAGTGGTTTGGTTCCACAATGGCGGGCAAAGGTAGTGGTGTGGGTAAGGAAAGGGGAATGGCAGTTAGGGGGGTGGGTACTTCTGACAAGGGGTTTGTCTCGAGTTCGGTTCTAGGGGTGTCCACTGGTGGAGGGGTGATGGAGAGAATGGGTGGGGCGGGTAAAGAGATAGAGGGGCTTCTCCTTCGTTGAGGATTTAATGGGGGTCATTCTCTTCATAAAGGGGTGGGTGAAGGGAATAGGTATTCCGAGCGGGACAAGCAGTTCGAGTGTTCCGAGTTTTCTGAGTCGGAGGACTCTCCTTGTCGTAATCCATACAACGTGGTTGTCTTTGGGTAAGGCCCTTCTGCTTGAAAGCAGGGGTGTCGGGACGAGCTAGATCTTTTGTTACGTCAACGTAAACGATCTCGCTGTTGAGCGTGTCCTTCTGCAGCGACACAAAGTCTAATAGAAGTCCTGGGTCTCGAGTGTTTGCTAGCACACTCAGAGTGAGAAGAGTTACATGTTTAAACATAGATCTAGCTAAGGAGTACACGACGGCTACAATGGGTATTTATTGGGGGAGTTGACTAGGGGAACGATCTGGGAAGACAATAGCTACCAGATTAGGAGAGTGACGACATAGTCCGTAAGAGGAAGACAATGGCTACCGCAAGAAGGGAACAAAGGGTCTACTCCAGGAAAGGAGGCGGATGGGGAGTGAAGGCGGTGCGGTGCCCATAAAGGAGAGGAGAGACCAGGAGACCTTGGTGGACGTCCACCGAGTGGTAGTACATGGGTGGGAGAGATGGGTCGAGAGGAGGAAGTGAAGAAAACATAACAGGGAGGATGAGGCAATGTGCTCTTTTAGGGCAAGGTCGATCGTGCAAACCATGGCAGCCAGGGTGAGGAGGACGAGATCCTGATTGTCAGAGGAAGTGTCCGGTAAATGGAGTCAGGATAGTGCGTCCACCGGTCCCATCGCCGATCCTGGCAAGTGGTGGAAGATTAGATTGAAGTCCATGAGGAAAAGCATCCAGCGGGATTGTCGACGCGATAGTTGGTGTGGGGATTTGAAATAGCTGAGGTTTTTGTGGTCCATGAGGATGGTGACCGGGTGCGCAGTGCCAGTCAAGTGATGTTGCCATTCCTCTAGGGCTTGGATCACCATCAGGAGCTCTTGGTCGTAGATGTCATAGTTCCGTTCTTCCAGGGAAAAGGTCTTGGAGAAATATGCACAAGGATGGAGGTCTCCGTTCGTATCTTTTTGCATGAGCACGGCTCTGCAAGCGCCAAGAGAGGCGTCAGTCATGACCCAGAATGGGGCAGAATTGTCAGGAAGCCGGAGGACAGGTTTGGAGTGAAACGCCCTTCGCAGGGTGGAAAAGGTGGCATTGCATGCCGGGGTCCAATTCCATAGGGCCCCCTTCCAAGTGAGAGAGTTCAGGGGTAAGGTGATCTCCGAGAATTCAGGGATTGTTATGCGAAAGCGGAACAAGAGTGTATGAGACAAGGGTTTACCTTGGGGAGGACACTCACGAAGAGGTGCGACAACGTCCCAGGATAAACAGCAAAGAGACTCAAGGAGTAAGCCCTTGAGGGGGCTTGGACGCAGGGTATTCCCAGTGGGACTCAAGGGGACAAGGTGACACTCAAGTACGCTAGTATTGCATAGATCAAGTATGAGGTACATGGGTGCAAGACACAGAGTTAAATACTAAAGAGGTAGACGCACAGACCACCTACTAAGAAGGGGACTAAGGGAAACAAAAGGAAATGGGCAAGGGTAATTGATGATGACAAGCGCAGCAAAGTCATCGGACAGAAGAGTAAGTACTAATGAGTAATCAACGTGAAGGATTACCATAAGGCGTAGGGGGCTAAAGAGGAAAGAAATTGTAACATTACCCCCTTACTAAGTTCAAAATTCCTAAGTTCGAAATAAAAACAACGTTATTTAAGTCAACTCGGAAGATGTTTGAGATGAAGGGGAATTAAACTCAAGGATGTATGCTTCATCACTTTCCGCATCTCCTCCATCAGACTCCAGGTCGTCTCCTTGGTTCCTGGGGTTACGCTCAATGGGGAGGCCCCTCCAGTTAGTAGTGGGGTGATGGGGAGAGACCCTACTGCGGTGAGGGTGCGATTACCAGTCATAGACCAAGTGATCGGCTTAGGAAAGCAGGATGGGGGTGGGGAAGAGACAGGGCAGTGGGTGGAGAGATGGCCAGGGGCCCAGCAACCGCAATTGTTGCACATGTAGACCGGACACTCACGGATATAATGACCCAGGCAGTGACAGTTGAAACAGGAGTCATAGTAACGGGGGTGGTCGGATGGGAGGGGAGTGGCGATGGGGTTCCACCACACTTCGATGCGTTGGAGGAACGCTTCTTCATTTGGGGTGAGAGGGGCGGATGAAGTGGAGGGTGTTCTAGGTTCCACAGGAGGATCCCTGGGAGGGGCAGGAAAAGGAGGGGGAGCAGAGGAGGGAGATCCCTCAGCAGTGCGATGGTTGGCAAGGTTTTCGGTGATGGTGCGAGCGACTGGGGGAATGTCTCTTGCCCCAAGCTGGTCCAGGGTGACCAGGGTGTTTCGGAGGGTAACCTTATGGATGTGGCAGAGGAGGGTGGGCAGAAACTACCCAGAGCAATTGGAGGAGAGGACGGACTCAAAGAGGGGGATGTACAGAAGTAAACAGGCATTTTGTAAATAGATGTTTTGGAGCGCACCAATGGGGGAGTCCTCCTCAACTAGGCTTTCAAAGGCGAGGGCAAGGGAGCGGTTTTCGAGGCATTGGGCGATGACCTCAAGGTCTTCCTTGGTCGATTCAGGAGCAAGATGAAGAGCAGCAGCAGGGAGGTTGTCGGAGGGGGACATGGTGATGTTTTGGGTAGAGGGAGTAGCAAGAGGATAGCAGGGGAAGTTTCTGGGAGGACACTCACGAAGAGGTACAACAAGGTCCAAAAACTGGCCTGCTATTGAAGCGAGTGGAGGACTTTGTATTCGGAGAGGATGTCCAAGGCATGACGGAGATTAACTTCTGGTTCCCACGTATTTTCCGAAGAAGAATACCCCTTCCATGCGGTCAGGTACTGGAAGCGGCCAGGGGAACCCTTGTGTGAGAGAATTCCCTCAACTTCATACTCCTCCTCATTATCTATGATGTCAGGAGGTGGAGTGGGAAATGATGGACCATGTGCTTCTGTTTGTCAATAGGAAGATAGAAGCGACGCGTGAAACACATCATGGATTTTCCAGGAAGGGGGAAGCCTGAGGCGGTAGGTGAGTGGAGATAGTACCTGGGCTATCTCAAAGGGGCCATGGCGTTTGGGCGCAAGTTTCCTGGAGGGGTAGGGGATGCGGAGGTTGGTGGCCTCAAGCCATACCTTATCTCTGACTTTCCAGGGATGGAAATTCTGGGTGATGTGTCGAGACATCGCCAAGCAGGCTGAGTCATGCGCAGCAAGGGCTTCTTCCCTGGCCTTGGAAAGGGAGTTTAGCTGGTCTGTCAACGCCGGGATAAAGGTTTTCCCTATCGAAGGGAAAGAACGTAGTTCATAGCCAAGGATAAGGAAGAAGGGAGATGCCTTGGTGGAGCTGTGGGGGATGGAGTTATGGTGGAATTCTGCAGAAACAAGGAAGTCAGCCCAGGAGTTTGGGTTGTTAGAGCAGAAAACTCAAAGGTAGGTCTCAATTTCCTGATTAGTCCGCTCGGTCTGTCCATCAGTTTGAGGGTGGTAGGCTGTGGATAGATGAATGTCATATTGGAGGAAGCGGGCTAATTCCAGGGAGAATGCGGAGGCGAACTGAGGACCTCTGTCTGAGATGATGGACTCATGGAGACCAAATCATTTGTAGACGTTTTCAAAGAAGAGTTTGGCCACTCCTGCGGCATCAATGGTTTTAAGACAAGGGCATAGAATTACCCCCTTAGTAAGCCCATGGTCGACCACGACCATGAGGGAGTCATAACCCACAGAGACAGGAAGGTCAGTGATGAGGTCCACTGAGAGTTGTTTGAATGGTAAGGTGGTCTTAGAGGGGATGGGGGTGAGCAGAGGGGTGGTGGGGTGGGTATTGACTTTGGATTGTTGGCAGATGGTGCAGCCAGCGATGAAGTTGCAAACAAAAGTTCCAAGTCCAGGCCACCAGAAGTCCCGTTCTACTAGGGCTTTGGTGTGAAATTGTCCTGCATGTCCCAAGGAGGGAGAGGAGTGAATGAACTGGAGAAGGGGGGAACGAGAGGTAGGGGGAATGTATAGGCGTCCCTTGAAGAATAAGTGGCCATTATCAAATGACCAGTCAGAAAGGGCAGAGCGAGGGAATAAGGGGGAGCCATCGTGGATGGCTTGAAGGGCACGAAGTATTAGGGGGTCTGAGGAGGATGAGGAGTGGATCCTTTCTAAGAGGGTGACATCTAGGGTGCTGATGACAATAGAATCAGGGACTATGGGGGAGTCAATGTTGTCCAGGGAGGTGTCTACTGGGTCCTTTCGAGAAAGGGCATCAGCAGGTCCCATCTGGGTTCCTGGGGATACCTTCCAGGCGATATCGAAGTCAAGGAGGGTGAGGGCCCAACAGGCTCGTCAGCGAGAAAGTTTTCTAGGATCCTTAAGGTAGGATAGGTTTTTGTGATCTGTGATGACTGTGACTGGGGAGGCGGCTCCAAGGAGGTAGTGACACCACTCCTGGAGAGCTAGGATGACGGCCAGAAGTTCCCTGTCATAGATATCATAGTTCCTTTCTGCAGGGCTGAATGTCTTGGAGAAATATGCACAGGGATGGAGGTCCCCATTGGTGTCTTCCTGAAGGAGGACCGCTCCTGCAGCAAGGAGGGAGGCATCAGTCATAAGGGAGAATGGTTTTGAGGTGTCAGGAAGGGAGAGGACAGGGGCAGAGCAAAAGATGGACTTAAGAGAAGTAAAGGCTTTCTCCTGGAGCGAGGTCCAGAGCCAAGGTTCATCCTTTCGGGTGAGGAGTACCAGGGGTGCAACAACGTTGGAGAAATTTGGGATGAACTTCCTATAGAAGTTAGCAAATCCCAAGAAACTTCAGATGCC
>JBBPKP010000662.1:0-11458 GCA_038089335.1 Boletellus aff. obscurococcineus | reverse complement strand
CCGAGCCGGCTTACCCGTCGTCGTTCCGTAACAAACTTGGCGACGTGAAACTCCCGCGACACTGTGCGCGCGGTTTGAACTTCCGTCCTAAATACATATGCCGCGCGCCGTCGGTGCTAAGCATTGCAGCTCGGCGGCAGTCAGCTCGTACAATGGTATAAGCTGACCGGCAAACGTTATTACCCCCTGTCTCGCATCACCACAATCGACATCGCTTTGGATGATTTACCATACGCACTTACTCCTTGAGCTTGAGTACGACATGTGCTGATGTCGTTGTCGCCGGACGGCGGATGCCCATAGCGACAATCACTTTCACAGGTTCCCGGGAAGTCCTATCCGGATCAGCCGATGGTATCGGCCCGAAAACCAGTCAAAACCCCGTCTTTTTATATTTGATACCATCAGGCCCCGGATGTGCCAAGAAATCAGTATTTCATCTATAGCATCTCCACAACGACAGATACACCATTCGGATCTCTAGTACATGGCTTCATATCGAATGTATCTACCCATTGCGCATTTTTCCTGGTTTTATTGGTCCGCTTTGATGGTGTAAAGGGGCGCCAACTTTTATCCCCTTGTGCGCCAGCAGTGGAAAACTTTGGGCGTATACCTGCCACGGTCGGAGCCTGTAAGCTCTAAGCTCGGATCACCGGCGATGCGAGCAGCTCTTCTAAGGGCGGTCGAGACCTCTCACAAAACATGGATACATTAGCCTAGGACACTGGGCCTCCAGCTACGGCTGTTATATATTGACTAGTGTCGGCTGAGGTCATGCCGTGACGGTCAATGTTATGTAAATCTCAGACTGCACGGGAGGTCGAATATTTTGAAGTTCGCGGCATTCCCTGCATGGGCCACCGTAGGTTCTGCGGAGATTCGATGTTGACCGTCACGACACGACCTCAGCCGGCACTACAGCCGATATGGTCATATAGTAAACGATAAAGTCAACCTAACAGCCGTAGCTACTGTATAGGCCAAGTATCCTAGGTCTAAATTGTATCCTGGTGCCGACTAATCTGTACCTAATGAACCAAATGAATGTAATGTCGCTCGAGGGATGTTGGTGATGAAGAGGCAGTGCTATCGTCCTGGTAGCGTGAAATAAACCTTCTAGATGCAAATTTCGCGCAGGCAAATCAGGAAACGCCGCACTTGTGTTGAGGGCTAGTTTCTTCTTTGTTGGTGTCACTTTATCGGCGAACTCCTGTTATGTAATCATCGGCCTCGGCTGTATCGCGTATCTCAACGATCGTCCGATGCCCGCCTTCCCTCTCAGATTCTTAGAAGGATCTGTCGTTGATGCTTCATTTGAAACGCCTTATTTCCAGCCCTAGCACACTTTTTTCCTGAGGCGCACTCCGACGATGGCAAGACAACTCATTCAGATAATTACCAACAGACGAGGCGCTACTTTTAAGCGAAAGAATCCAGCAAAGAAGCTGCGACGCAGAACGTCGAGACTCGCATTCCATCGCTCAAAGAATGGTAATAGGAGAGCACCCGATGTTGATGAGGCCATTCTGCGCGGAAAGATCAGCCCCGCCCGCTCGCGAGGGAAGCCAAGCCACTCACGAAGTCGTTGTTGTTGCAGCAGATGGGCTGCTGGGTGCAGCCAGAGTTACCCGCGATGGGGGAGCAGCCGAGACCGACGAGGCTATCGCCGGCACCAATGACAATGCCAAGGAGTCCGGTGATGGAGGTGACTGCCGAGTCATTGGACTGCATCATTCGCCCTTGTCAGCGCACCGCACAGGAAGAATAGGAGGACGGCACTTCTTACAGGACGGACGCTGTTGCAGCAGTGGACCGGGCCGGTAGAGCACTCACTGGCACGCGCGATGGGGCGCGGCGCAGCGGCAACGACTGCAACGAGGGCAGCAACGGAGAGCAAGGAAGTGAAGCGAGCGAACATGTTTTTTGGTGGTGAAGTGAGTGTGGTGAGCTGGTAAGGCGATAGGAAGCTGGGCTGATGATGGTGAGTCGCTCTGCGGCCCACCTTTTTATAGGGCTTTGTCGTCGCCTCCCCTACACCCCTCCGTTTTCTAGTCATGCCATATGAATTCCGTCCGGAGGGACCGGCTTACCCATGGTCATTCCGTAACAACTTGGCGACATGAGATTTTCGCGACGTGGTGTGCACGGACTTACGTCTTGAATCTGCCGCGCGCCGTCAGTGTTGTACACCGCAACTCGACAACGGTGAGCTCGTGCATTGGTATAAGCCAAACGACAGCACGGCGCAAACGTTATTACCCCTTGTCCTCGCGACTCCACAACCGACTTCGCTATGGGTGATTTACCACACGCACTCACTGATTGAAGTAAGACACGTGTCGACGTCGGCGGCGGATGCCCATGCACCAAACATTTTCACAGGTTCCCGGGAAGTCCTATCCGGATCGGTCGATGGTATCAGCCGGGAACCAGCCAAGAGTCCGCGCTTTTTTTTTTGGGGGGGGATACTTTGACCAGCAGCCTCGGCCCCGAGCCGCCAACACCGCTTCTCATCAGCTGCTAAGGCTGGTCAGTAATGTTATCGCTTGACGACTCTCCAAAGATGCATCCAAGAAGACTGCCCGGTAGACGTATAACTGAAAATGAGAATGAAACCTGGGCTGATCCGGCATGATGTTCTAAAAGGCAGGTTTTGCGTCGCCGAGTTCTCAATGTTGAGCCGCCTCGAGCCCCACCCAGTGGTTACGGCCTCGACTTGGCGCACAAACCGAACCACAGAGACGTAGAACTGTTACCGTTGATCATAAAGAACAATGTCAGGTGCTCACGACGGGGCGCAAGGCATGGAGACAAGGCTATGTAACGCTCAGACTATTTGTGGTTGCGCCACAGCGCTCGTCGTGGGGTAGACGAGAACGGCCAACAGGACACCGGCTCCGTGGAACTAGTTCTGCTAACCTGTACAAAATTTACTGAATCCAGTGTTCTTTTCCGAACCGTTGGGAAGCTTAGCACTTGACCCCCGTTCGATGTCAGTCCAGCCTTGACTATTAGCTCTTTCATCCTGACCTGAAGTGGAGACGTCTGCTCTTACGTTCTGTGCCCAAGTGATTCATTAGAAGCTTTGGGCACATAGAGCATAAAACGAGGATGCGTTGGTTCAACCATACTCCATATGTAAAGATACGAGATATCATACAGCTAGGCACCCTGACGGTCCGTTGAACAAAATGAGGACATTCGCTCACAGGTTGATGATAATGGGGGAGCATCCGATGACGATCAGCCCGCTCTATGTGTGCAGAGATGGGTCATCCCTCCCCGGTCTCATCCAATCAAACCGAAAGGAGGACGACTTACAAAGCTGTTGTCGTTGCAACAGATAGGCTGTTGGATGCACGACGTACTACCCGCGATCGGGGAGCAGTTCACTCCGACAAGACCCGTGACACTTTCAACAGCGATCCCGAGCAGTCCAAGGATGGAGCTAATCGCTGAGTCGCTTGTCTAGACCGGGGTCGCCGTTAGTGTGGCGTGTGGGCGCGAGACGAGCGGGAACATCGTACAGTGGCGACAGTGTTGCAGCATTGGATCGGGCCAGTGTTGCACTCGGAGCTGGCACGAGCTTCGAGTGCCCCGGGCACGGCGGCGGCGACCGAGGCGAGGGCAACGACGGGGAAGAAAGCAGAGAAGCGCATTTTATATAGGCAGAAGTAGAGAGGCGAGGGGGTACTGTCTTGCTGATGGTACATTGCTCGGCAACGTACCATTTTATACAGCAAGAGGGCCTCTGCTGTATCCCTCTGCACACTGCTCAGGCACACAGAGATGCGAAAAAGACGGGCGTGTTTGTCATTACCCCGGTGAAATGGAAGAAAGGGGGAAAGCGTGCTATGGATTATGGGCGTTGCGGCTAGCTGTGCACATCATCGCCCATTGATGTTACCCTTGGACCCCTATAGAAGGAATAAGACCGGATCTACAATGTTCAGCTACATTTATGCACATTGAAACATCGAAGAAGCGAACATGAACTGACGAAACGCACTGAGCATGATCAGGATTGCTCGACCTAGTTTCATCGTAGACACTCAGCATCAGCATCAAGGCACGAGCTGGCCTTTCCGCCATGGAGACTAAGTACGACTCATCTCCGCGTATCAACACGAGTTGATCAAGCACGGCCGCAGGTCAGCAGGACAAGCTAATGGCAGACGCAACTGAATGCAGTACGTATTCTTAGAAGCGGGGCTAATGGCCGGTGACAACGCCAGCCGGTTTGGAGACCGTCGGGAAATGATCGGATAGGTGGAATCCTTGCAGGGCGCATCAGCAGGCTGGGTACTGGAAAGGCGTTCCTGTGTTATGGGTTATGGGGGATCAACAGCAAGAGCCTGGCAAAGTCATCAGAGGCTGGGGAGCTGAAGTCGTGGCAAGTGCCACCGGCTTGTTTTGGAGTTAATCACGTGGATGGACTTGGCGAATGCAATGTGGACTTCTCCAAAGAGACCGTCATCAAAAGAATGTCAGCCACCACTTCCATTCGCCCACAATGCGGTACATGCCATTTGTCTAATTTCAGCGTTGCGAGGGACGCTGA
Organism: Boletellus aff. obscurococcineus; assembly: GCA_038089335.1. Lineage (NCBI taxonomy): Eukaryota > Fungi > Basidiomycota > Agaricomycetes > Boletales > Boletaceae > Boletellus > Boletellus aff. obscurococcineus. The sequence continues at coordinate 6,894 of JBBPKP010000662.1, read as the reverse complement.
TCAGTGATGACGTGGTTGCTCATGCCTTTGGTCAGGACGCATTGTGCTCGACGGGCAGACTAGGCTCACTCGCACATACTATGTCCAATTCTACTTTGATGATTGATCATCCACGATGAGGGGATGTGGAAGGGGGAAAGTAGTGCTCACGCCGAGGCAGGGGTGCGTACCCAGTACGTCTCACTCATGTCATTTAATCTGACAATTGAAGACTGTCCCATTTGCATAAGCAAATCAGAACGACTTATTGCTGTCGGCAGGTCTTGTCAAGCCTGCACAGCATGTAATCGACATTATGAATGAGCATGCCATTGGACGTCGCACGATTCGATGCATTTCAACGTATGGATGGCGGATTATACTGCCTACGACGATGGGGTGCGCGCCTACTCTGACCCTCGCTCCCCGGTCCACCTTGATCAAAGTAGACGGGGAAGCAGCATTGACACGGCATTTGGCTGCCCGTCTGGCCTCAGGGATTGGTCATGGCGCTATTGTAAGCGCGATCACGTTTACTGACCTTGTGCACCAACAGAGCGAGGTGACGGAGATGAAGGACAAGCCCGGGAAACCCACCACGCGGGAGACAAGAAGGTTCTTGATTGCCTGTAAGCATCTCAAGCATGGTCAATACCTTCGTCGTTCATGTGACGTTGATGCGGAAATAACAATGGTGGTCAGGCATGGGTTCGAGCGTCCACTGCCCTATGCAAGCAGGCCAGGTCCAGTCGAACGCCGAGTATGCTGTCATTGATATGCGCAGATATAGCCCAGACTCTCAAGTCCTGGGCTATTTCCTTCTCGAGATTGCGTGTGGAGGTGCCCCAATTGGAGTGCTGCGGTTTCGGCCCACTGGTGATGCATGATGCACGATGTCAGATCCTAATGGTGAGCTTAACTGAGCTCAGGGAGGACCTAGGCGTGATCAACGTGCACTGCGGCAACATCATGGATTCGATGGGTCATTGGTGCTAGGCATATTCGGTGTGCACATTATGACATTTCGACCAGCTCGGTTCGAGCGCGTTTTTGTGATGCCCGTAACTGACTGCACATTCTTCTCGAGTGCTTTGGGTGTGCGTGCGTGGAGCACTGAGCGCGACCGAGACCGATGTCGGGTCGACAGTCCGAACTCGGACCCAGCGAGTCTACTTGTCAGGATTGGCGATGCCAGGGAAGCTCCCGTCTGAAAGCGGCATCGATGTCAACGAATAAGTTATAGTGAGCCATTGAACGACATCGAAATCATTAACGCGGAGCAGTTGGTTGGGGGCCAGGTCCCCGACTGACGCTAGGGGTCCGGGGAACAGGGCGAACAGAGGAACAATGAATAGCAGCAAGTTCCTCGTTGACATGCCCAGTTCTTGGTCTCCACTGACATCCACAAGTTATGCGGTGCAACGCCCATTCAGCGTGCCTCACTGCGCATACACTCGCATTATCCCCGAATGGACCCTAAGGCTGAAGCTACTTGGAACAAACCTTACAAGACTGTCGCACAGTCACCTCAGGGTCTTATTATCCGACGTGCTCACGGTCTGTGATACCGGCGGTGATCCGTCCCCGCTGTCTCTGGGTGATCCTATACCGGCGCTACTAGTTCATATGCGGGGTCAGTATGTATCCGTCCGCGACCTAGTCACATCCTGTGGCTTCCTCCCCATTTTGCCTGTGAGCCTATGGCTTCTGCTATGCAACGGGCTGCCGCGAGTGTCCAGCCGAATGGCTGCGGTACTAGTACTCGTATGTTTGTTGTCCGTCGCCCGCCCACTGACCTCACTGTTCTTCCCAGTGACGACTCTCGTTGCCGTCGGATGTGCTTAGTCGGTTTTAGACCATCAGTCCTTACATTCTCGGAGGACGTATACACCATGTTGGATCAGATGATGCAAGGATATCTCCACGGACTGGTGGTGCTTCAGACCGAGTACATTTGGGTGAGTGGGCGCTTTTCGGGGACAACCGAATACTCAGACCTGGCTGCACAACAGGTCCCGGGCGTGGATTTCTTCTTAGTTTGTCCTCGCATGTATTCTGGCCGGTACACGATGTTGGATCAACTTCTAGTCTGTGTCGGCCATCAGGTGGCGAAGAGCGATGTCAACGTGGAGTCCGCACGGCAGCGCGCAAGTGCCGGCAAGCACTTGAAAGGGCCTCGCCCACCCGCACCACCTACGGAATCCCCCCCTTCCCTTTTCCCGCCTTTTCGGAAGCCTTCTCCCCAGAGTCCTGCACCCCACAAGCGCAACCAGTCGGGGTACGCCCTCGTATCGCCACAGTTGCCTCTGCGAGCCTGGCCGACACCCTCAATAGGGCCTAACATTGGTAGCTGACACCATAAATGGATTCGGATAGGCAGTGGTCGGGGTAGCGGCTGCCCCCTGAAGAGAGCTTTCGCAGGCTCGAAACCGCTCTCTACCCACTCCCTTCCCGGCCCCACACTCGTACTGTGCACCGCATGCCCGATGGTCCGACCCTGATCCTCGGAGAGGGGTATCGGACGGACGAGCAAGTAGGACCGATCGCCCGAGCGTCCTTCTTCGCACATAGGCATAACACCGGCCTCCCTACGCTTGCCACCTCGGTTCGTGTTTATCATGTATGTCTATCCATCTGGAGGAAATCAGCTATCCGTTATCGGCTCGCTAGGGCCGATAGTCCGGGTATGTTCAAATGATTCTGGCCTCACGCTCCTCATCAAAAGGGTAAATTCTTTCATACATGACCCCGCAGGGGCCGTTCTTCGTGCATCGTCGATCGTTGGATATCCATTTTTTCATGGTTGTAAGCATGTTCACCTATATCTCGGAGGCACGTACTGACAGCATCACTTTCAAGGCAGTATGCTTCTTTTCTCTGCATTTGGGTGTTTGGTTTTAGTCGGTGCCGCAGAATGCGAGGTTGTGTATCTATCATTGACAGACGAATACGGTCACAATGATCCTCTGTGTGTAGGCACTGTACAATTGGTCGATGGTCATCGATCATCCGTGGCGTCCTCACGTTGAACACGAGTGAATTCAGGATGAATTCAGGATAATGTCATATTGGAGACTCAAACGCGGGTACGTGCTGTCTCCCCATCTCCCGGTCGTATGGAAGCTGCCGTCCAAGTGCTCGATGTTTCGCTTTGTATGCGAAGACCACAAACCCACCTCTGGATAAGCCTGTGGATGTTGCCCAGATCACACTGGGCACGGTGATGCGTCTGTTCAATGCTGTTCAACTCATCCGATACAGTACAAATGTACACATCCGCGAAGCGGTTCCAGCTGAACCGTTATATGAGCCTTCTCGCGTGGAAATGCATGGTCCACTGTGGTCCCGTCGTATCCCCCCGTGCGCTGTGTCCACGATGTGTTATTTATGAGCAGCGTCCTGGTATGCTGGGTGTCACTATTCCGACAGACGGAGGTTGGATTGCAGGAGCTTCGTGCACGCGATCTTCAAGGGAGCGGAAACGACATCAATTCGGTTCCGTTCCGCGTCAAAATCTGGTCACGGTGCCTATGCTGCGATCGTATCCATGGATGTCAGGTGGAATGAGAACGAAAAACAGGGAGGTGGAGATGGAACTGTGGGATCGAGATATCGACGGTGTTGGTGGTGCATGAGGGAGATCATTTGCATCCTAAATGATGTGTACCCTTGCTTCAAGATGAACCTTCATGCACGCTAAGCACGATGCAACGGCCCATTCATTCAACCATATCCCCTGCACATACAAAATAACCAGACAGTCTGATAGCCAAAAGGACGACTCGCGCTCTCGGCCGCTCAAAGGATGGTAATGGGAGAGCATCCAATGTTGATCAGCCCGTTCTGTGTGTCCCGAGATCAGTCACCTCCACCCGCCTACACTCAATTGTCGACTTACAAACTCGTTGTCCTCGCAGCAGATGGGCTCCTGGGTGCACGATTCACTACCCGCGATCGGGGAGCAGTTCACTCCAACGAGACCGGTGACACTGCCAAGGGAAATTCCAAGCAGTTCAAGAAGGGAAGAGATAACCGAGTCGCTTGTCTGAACCAGAGGTCACCGTTAGCGCGGCGCACGAGTGCGAGAGGAGCGGGGACATCTCACATCACCAACGGTGCCGCAGCATTGGATAGAACCGGTGTTACATTGGGAAGAATCACGGGCCTCGAGCACACTGGGCGCAGCGGCGACAGCCGAAGCGAGGGCAGCGACGGGGAGGACGACAGAGAAGCGCATTTTAGAAGCAGAGTAGATAGGATGGATGGAGGGGCGATGGGAGTACTGTTTTGCTGATGGTGCATTCCTCTGCAACCTACCGTTTTATACGGCGAGGGGGCATCCACTGCGCCCCTCTGCGCACAGCCCGTCCGCTAACCCTGGTCCTTCAGTACACGGAGAGGTTGAACGTGCTCACCGTTCCGTCATAGCGAAACGGCACGTATGACAAAAAGGGGGAGTTTGTTGTGACTGAGGGAGATCGTTGCCAGCTGCCACTTCATGTGTCGCTGCCCGTTGGTGCTACCCACGAACCTTTGAACCCCTGTGGAAGGAACAAGGGCGAATTTGCCGCGTTCAGCTATATTATGGTCATCCAGCATTGAAATGGCAGATGATGGACTGATGAAACGCGATGAGCACGGGAGGGTCTGGCACAGCTGAATGCAATATAAGAAAGTTTGACCAGGGTTGCAGCAATCGATTACAGAGTAGCCGATGACAACGTAAACCGAAATAGAGACTTGTCGGGAAATAATTGGATGAGGTAGTAGAGAATTGTTTGCAGAGCATGTCAGCCTGGGCACCGGAGAAGTGCTCCCGTGTTATGTCCAAGTCGTGCTCATGACCGAGGGAGATCGACAACAGGAGCTGTCGTCAGAGGCTGGAGAACTGAAGCCGTGGCGAGAGGCTGAGACAGACGAACCGCGTGAACTTTGTTTTTCCGCCGTCTGTCAAGGCCTGCGAACAACTTCGGCTCCTTCCGGCTCGGTGACAGCGTTTGCCCTCCCACAAACATCCCAGTATAGTGCACATCTCACGTGTGTAGACGGAGGTTTTCCTCAGGATGCTGCCGCATCAATGAACAAATGGCCGCCCGCGAAATATCCTAGCTCTCCGAAGTGCGTCAATCATCACGAAAGGAATGCGTTTCAAGTACGTGGGTTTCGGAGGAGAGTGAGCGGATCCATGAGCGTGCTAAGAGCGGGTAGCGGGTGAATATTTGAATGCTGGATTGTGCCGTGCTTTTTTCTCATTACACTGAAATACCCATCATGACAGGTCTGCAACGCCACGTTGGGCAACGGGATGTCGGTGACCAGCTCCCTCACATCGCCCCACCTGGGAGCCTCGTACGGGCTCGCTGAGACGACCCCGGGCTCCATTCACCGGGAATAAACGGAGCCGCACACCACAACACGCTGTTCCACCATGTGTCCAGCAGCTGAACACCCATAGATAATGTATACCGTATCGAAGCTCGAATCCTCGGTTGACAAACCACCGAACCCGCGCACTCGTTCCCGTCATACATGATTGAAGCGTGACGGACGATGAGAAAACAATGTTCACGCAGTTTGTTTGTCTCTCACCACAACTTCAGCTCTCCAGCCTCTGATGACGGCTCCAGGGAACGCTCTACTCCCTCATCCGATTACTATTTCCCGACAAGTTTTTATTTGGTTTACGTTGTCTTTGGCTGGCTCTAGGAACGATTGCTGTAACCATGGTCAAACTTTAAGTAATACGCCTCAAGTTATTGCATTCAGCTCTGCCCAGCCCTTCGCGTCGAAGGGTGCGACTTGTCTTCCATGGGGCTGCTCATGTTGCACTGCACGTTGGTGATCATCTCGTTTGAGTTAGTCATCGGTGAGTCTCACCTGGTTTCCGTGGTGGGCGGCCGTCTCATGCCCTGTTCCTGGTGCTAAACGTCTCAGCGAATAAGGGTCAAGCGGACCTTACCGTGCTCGCATCACTTGCTTTTATGACCACAATATAGCTGAACGTAGCAAACTCGCCCTTGTGTCCCTTCCACAGGGCTTCATAGGTGGCACCAACGAGCTGCGACACATGAGATGCACAGCCAATGGTAGTTAGCAACGGTTCGTAACAAACTCCCCCACATGTCATTTCGCTATGACGGTGCGGTAAGTGCGTCCAACCACTTCGTGTATTGGAGGACCAGGGTCAGTGAACAGGCTGTACGCAGAGGGACGCAGAGGAAGGCCTCTCACCGTATAAAACGGTAGGTTGCAGAGGAATATACCATCAACGAAACAGTGCTCCCATCGCCTCTCCACCCAGCCCATCTACTCTACCCTTCAGAATGCGCTTCTCTGTCGTCCTCCCCATCGTTGCCGTCGCCTCTGCCGTCGCCGCTGCACCCAGTGCTCTCGAGGCACGTTGGGGCTCCTCCCAGTGCGACACCGGTTCTATCCAATGCTGCAACACCGTCGGTGATGTGAGATATTGCTCACTCTTCTCGCACTCGTGGGCTGCGCTAACGATGACCTCTGGTTCAGACAAGCGACTCGGTTATCTCTTCCCTTCTCGAACTGCTTGGAATTTCCCTTGGCAGTGTCACCGGTCTCGTTGGAGTGAATTGCTCCCCGATCGCGGGTAGTGAATCGTGCACCCAGGAGCCCATCTGCTGCGAGGACAACGAGTTTGTGAGTCGACCTCTTTCTCTCTTAATGGATGAGCGTAGGCGGGTAACTGATCTCGCACACACATAGAATGGGCTGGTTAGCATTGGATGCTCTCCCGTTACCGTCCTTTGAGCGGCCGAGACTTTTTTTCTACCAAAATGTCTGGCTGTATGATATCTCGCGTGTAGTGCTGAACGTGCCTAAAGACCCGTCTCGAAAATAATGATTGATCGAAGCGGCGGGATCAATTGCCAGGCTAGCGGCGTATCA
>JBBPKP010000661.1:0-11472 GCA_038089335.1 Boletellus aff. obscurococcineus | reverse complement strand
AGGCTGTGTTGATACCTTTACATAGTAACTAGTTCCCAGGCTTGCCCTAAATAGGTACCAAATAGGGACAAACATGTAAAAGGTATATAAGGCCAATGCAGCACCCAGAGACTCTAGTTGAGTTCTCCTGGTCTTTTCCCCCATCATCGTTAGGGGCCACTACCATAAGAGTAACCACACTCCCTGGCCTATTGGGTTAAGGTCTTGTAACCTATATAACCCTACTGAATCAAACTATAGCTGGAAGTCATCCTTGGACGTCGACCCACGTGCCTGTGGTATCGCTTGGCATCTCTCCTTCTATAGGATAGACTTTGGGGTTGTTTCAGTTATACATCATGCTAGGAACAAGACCAGATATTGCTTATTCAGTCATAAAGATGTCACAATACTCCAGTAATCCTACTGAGGAACACTTGCAGAAGGTGCTACATATTGTGTGCTATCTCTCTCATTCACAGAAACTCTGCATTATATACAGCACATCTGGAAATTGGAATGGCTTGATTGCCTATTCTGATACTGATTGGGCAGATGACATTGAAACTTCATGTTCCACCACTAGTTACTGTGTTTTCCTAGCTAACGGAATAGTCTCTTGGCTATCCAGACGACAGCGAAGAGTCCGTCTATCCTCTATGGAAGCAGAATATTGTGGTATGACCAAGTGTGCTAAGCAGTTGCAATGGATTCGCAATCTCTTTAACGAACTCCATCAGCTGCTCAGACCTATCCCCATGTGTGTGGATAACCAAGGTGTAATATTTCTTGCATCCAATCCTGCTCAGAAGGGATGAACTAAACATGTTCGAATCCCTCAGCACTATATACGTGAAGCTGTAGAATTTGGTGATGTCGAACTTTTTTATGTTCCCACCAATTCACAATTCGCAGACATCTTCACTAAGAACCTGGGCAAGATGAAATTTGTAGAAGGATGGAACATGTTGTCCCTCAAGAATCTCACTGCATGAACAGTGAGGAGGAGTGTCGGGAATATTGATGACATGATAGCTGTGATTCATCATATTCACACAGTTATGTGACTCCTATCACATCGGACCATTACACTATTCATGCTTACTCATGATGACACATGATTAGTGATACTGCTTATAGATCATTCCCTTGATTCATAATCATAGATAAGCCCTTCCCATTTGATTGGTAGATAAGGACTTGTGATTACTAATATGTTCCATGATGTTCTTTCAAATTCCATGGAACTTTCCTTATACGATAGTTTAATACATAGATACAAACTATCGCTTTCCTGTATTTAAAGGGACACCCTTGCCCATCAGGGTCTTTCCCTCTCTAACGATAACACAATCCTTCCTCCATTCCTCTGTGAAATTGTTCCTCCTTGATCACGTCCACATACTCCAACACTCAGTGAGTATTCCCACTGAACTCATTCCCTTCACCTGCATTTCAAGGTACCTTTGTACCTCAAAAGTTCCTAGTCTGATTGGAAGTGGTGCTACTCTGGTGAGCAGCAGGGCTAACACAAAGGGGGGGACCTCTGCTTGAACTCTGATAGGGGTTTTGGAGTTGTCAACTCCATGTTGGCAGAGTTAGTTGGAGGTGTGGACTTTGACACACACCATTAGAGAGTAATTAGGGGATTGCTGGTAGGGGGATCTGCTCCCTGCATTTCTACTGGGGCAGCCCTTGGGTGATCAGGTTAGATTGAGGGGCATTTCTGCTCCTTTAATCTGCCAGAGGCATTTCCACTCTCTGACAAGCTAACAGGGCTCATAACCTGTTGAGCACCACTCCCTGTATTGCAGCAGGGGAAGTGTAACCTGACTTACCAAGGGTAGTGCTTAGGTATCACTTGTGGTGAGGGAAAGAACTCTGGTTTCTCTGTTGTTCACAGAGATCTATATACTACAAACAGAAACTCCGCATGAGAGCAGAGATGTAACTATCTAATCTAATCTAATCTAAGATAGTGTACACTTATTCAGTGCAACATCAGGAACATGAAGTTTGTCAAGAAGTCCCTCCTCCATTCAGAAAATGAGTCCTTTGACATGGAAACATAACCACAAGTGGATTCTGACATGTCATGGAACTTCTGACAGCATGATATCACATGATATTGCAATATACTGAAATATATCAGAAGAGCATTTGTTATGGTGTGGCACTGAACCCAATGGCACAACAGATTTCTGCTTGTGCAATCAAGGAGGATTCGAACACCGACATCCGTACCTAGAACACCGTGAGAAACGAGCTTGTCAGAATCTCGAACAAACCAACAGTCAGACTCTAGAGTGCATCGTCCCCTATCTCCAAGCACGGTCTCCGTGCTTGGTTTAGGGACGAGCATTGGACATTCCACGGATCCAATCGTGATGGTGAAATTGAGAGGTGGTCCGAATGACTGTTGAAATCGAGTCGGTGTCATCCTGGGTCCGATCTGTTCCACCCCGTACTTAACCGCAGGTCAACACCGTGTCACCTATATGACAAGATAATAACTGTCGCTTTGGAGTAAAAGCCGGGAGATTCCCTGGCGGGCCCCAATAGTCGCGATGTTCATATGAAACCAGACATTCATCTATGTACTGAAAACAGACTGAGTGTATGTACATCGTAGCAGCCACGTTGAACTTACCATCTTCATCGTCGCTGCTACGATGCAGTGGCTTGCTCTCGCTGGACTGCTGCTGTCGGGCTCTCCCATCCTCAGCAAACCATCTGGCTCGGTTGCCCACCCAAACCTCAAGCCACTCCTCGCCCGCGCAGATAGTCTCCTCTCCGCTGGCTACTTCAGCGACGCAGCCAAGTCGTACTCGGACGCCATCGCGCTCTCCCCGGGCGAATACCTCCACTTTTACAAACGCGCCACCGCCTATTTTTCGCTCGGCAGACATGCCAGCGCGATCGATGACCTCGTCAGGGTGCTTGAGCTGACCTCGGGCGAATTCGACAAGGCCGTCATGATGATGGCCAAGGTCTACACCAAGGACGGCGACTTTGCGCGCGCGCAGAGCACGCTCGACGCGTACACGTCCAGGGTCCCCGGCGACGCCGACGCCGATGAGCTGCGCGCGGACATCCACGAGGCGCAGTCGGCCGCGAAGAAGGCAAGCAGCGCGCGGCGCGCACAGCTTTGGACTGTCTGCGCCGAGGCGGCGACCCAGGCGCTCCGCGTCGCGAGCCACAGCCTCGAGATCCGTCGCATCCGTGCGGAGTGCAGCCTCGCGGGTGGCGACCCGCAGGGCGCCGTCGTCGACCTAAGGTGAGCGCCCCCCTTTCCCCCCTGCCGCGGCCGCGGTGCTGACCCTCGCGCGCCCGCACGCACACAGCCGGCTGTCACATCTCTCTCAGCCGACGACGTCGTCGCTCATGTTCATCTTCCGGCTGGCATACTTCCTCCTTCCGCCATCGCAATCGACGTCGTCGCACACGTCACACCTCGCGCCGCTCAAGCAGTGTCTTCATCTCGACCCCGACTCGCCCGCGTGCAAGCCCGCGCACAGGCTGGTAAAGGCGCTCGACAAGGGTTTCGCCACGCTCGACAAGCACGCGCGGGAGAAGGACTGGACGGGGGTGGTCATGCACGTTGCCGGTCCGTCCAGAGGGTTTCCTGGGGACGGCTTCGCATCGACGTTTGAGGACGCGCTGGAGAAGCACGGCTCGCACGAGCTCCTGGTGTCTTCTTCGGTGCCCATCCCCGACGTTCGCCTCTCGAGTCCACGGCGCGCGCACGTCTTCCGGTCCATGTGCCGCGCGTGTGTCAAGCTCAATCTGCCGAAGAAGGGCGAGGTGTGGTGCGATGTGCTGCTAGTCATGTCGGAGCACGCACTCAAGGCTGCGAGCGAAATGATGTCCGAGGGCAATGCGGAGGTCGACGGTTGGATAGGCAAGGGGGAGGCGCTACTGATCCGGGAACAGTGGGAGGACGCTGTGAGAGCGTTTGAGCGTGCGGTAGAAGTGAGCGGCCGGGACGACTGCGATGTAAGCCCCCGCCGATCGTGTCCTCTTTCGAGCAGTTTACGGACGCCGCTGCAACCCAGGCTCTCAGTCGATTGCAGACAGCGCAGCGATTGCTGAAGCAGTCGAAAAAAAAAAGAGACTATTACGAATTGTTGGGCGTTGCGCGCGACGCTGACGCCACGACGATCCAGAAAGCCTAGTACGCGTACTTCTCCCTCTCTGTCTGATATTGTTAACGCGCGTTCAACTATCAGCCGGAAAGCTGCCTTGATTGTTCATCCGGACAAGGGCGGTTCTGAATCCAAAATGGCCGCCGTCAACGAAGCATACGAGGTCCTGAGCAACCCTGGTGAGCCTTGTTAATTGATCACTCATGACCGATCATGTTCGAACGCGCTGTCGCACATGCAGAACTTCGCCAGCGCTTTGACAACGGTGACTATCCAAATGACTCGAACTCTCAAGGCGGACATCCGTTTGGAGGCTTCCGGAGTGGTTTCCCTGGCGGATTCGGCGGCAATAGAGAGCACCCGTTGCGGCAGTGCAGGGAGCAGCGGAGAGGGAGCAGGAGAAGAGGGAGAGGGGGAGCGGGGGAGCGGGGTGCCGGCAAGCGCCGAACGCGCAAAGAGAGAAAGGCGAAAACGAGAGCGTTTGAGCGGAGTGTTGGAAAGCAGCGAAGGCGCAGAGAGAGATGAGCCTGAGTAGAGAGAGCCATGTGGTTGGGCAGGAGCATCACATCACTGTTGGTTTTGTTCTGGGAAAGGCCACCTTCATCTGGTGATGAGAGTGGGCAACAGCAGTCATGGTCCACCACAGCCCCTTCCCCTTAAGGCTACTCAATAGATGCAATCACCACACTGCAGAGAATGTGACACTAGGTGACATGAACAGGCAGCAGCCAAAACCCACTCAGATAAGACCACATCCCTCACCTTCAACATAATCTAGTGTCAAAGTCCATGCCTCCAACTAACTCCATGCTTGCAGAGTTGGCAACTCTGAAACCCCTATCAGGGTTTGAGTAAAGGTCTTGTTATGATTTCCTCCAACGAATGGCGTTCTTCCTTCCTGGAGACTTACTTCAGTGTTCGATGGTCCCCTCAACCCATGGCTGGACCTGTGGACGTCTCCCCATCCATCTACCATCTACCATCTCACCTTCGTGACCTTGTCAGTGACCCCTCACATGCTATGTGGCAGGACCTTCTAGACTTTGACCACGAGTATCCCATGAGGAATCCACCCTCCTCTTCCGTAGTTGACGATGTCATCAACCCACCTCCTGAATAGACGATACCCTTTGCCCTCACCTTCCATTTCCCTCTTCCCCTTTACCCCGTCTTACTCATTTGCCTTCTCCTTGTAGTACTGCCCTATGCCCTTGCCTTCCTAACGGACTCGCCTTCCCTCCTCATTAGCTTCTCCTTATAGCTAACTCGTTTTCCCCAGACACATAAATACCTTCGAGCTCTGTACTTGTCTCCTAGTTAGATCTATGCTTAACACGCCTAGAGTTTGACTCCCTTGCTGTTGCAGTCATTCTACTCAGTGAGACTGGACTTCTATGAGACGTTGCTTCGCTCTTGAGGAAGCGCTCGACAGTTGAACTTTGCGCGTAGTGTAACAAAAGATCTAACTCGTCCCCACTGCCCCTGCCTTCATCACAGAAGGGCGAGACTAGTCCAAGATGGCTGATTGCGATCAGTACTGTAGCTATCGACCTCCCAAGTCTTCCAAGGAAAAGGGAGAGACCATTGAGGAAGTACATTCCCTCGAACCCAAATACATTGAACCACCCCCACCACGAAGAGTGTCAGAAAGACCTCCGCTGCCAAAGCCGCTCCTTTAACAGAGAAGACGAAGAGCACCAACTACTACATTGCCTGCCACCCCTGTCCTGTCCCTGGAACCGCTGCCCCTCTCTACCCCCCAGATTCAACCCCAGAGAAATCCCCTTTCCGCCACCACCTTGACCACCCACACCCCCCAGACCATCACCAGAACGATGACCCCACCCCTCCACTATATCACCACCTAGGCAGCTCTCCAGGAAGCCCTTGCCAGTCTCGACGATGTCAACCAAGCAGTCCAACAAGCCTTTACCCCCGCTTCCCAGAGATCCATGAGCCAACCTGGACAGGCAGCACTGGCCCAGCCAGCCCAGTTACCCCAGCAGCAGCAGTTGCAAGCGGTCCCCACAGTGCCTGCTTTGCTGGGAACTAGTGAATTGAAAGCAGGCTTACCCATTGACTTTAACGGAAAGCCAGAGAACGCCCAGAGATGGCTACTTGCCATGAAGGCTTACTTCTATATGAACCCCAGAGTCTATAACAACGATGAGATCATGATTCTGACCTGCTTAAATAAGATGGCGGAAGGCTGACCTGCTTCCTTTGCCAAGATTTGGTACCCCAAGGTGCAAGGAGCGACATGGGCTGCATTTGAAATGGCATTCACCAATTCATTTATCCCTGCCAGACTGCAGGAGAAAGCCCAAAGCCAGCTCTACCTGATCAAGCAGATTGACTACCCAGATGCTGCTGAGTGTGTGCTACCCCCATATCAGAAACAAGGCAACTTTGATGACTTCATCGCTGTATTCAAGATCGCCATAGGGCGAAGCAAGCTTGACACTGGACATGACAATATCCTCATTGATGTCCTAAACTGTGGAGTGTCCACCTCCCTCACCAACATGATGGTGATGATCAACCCCCAACCGACGACCTGGCAAGACTGGATTGCCAAAGCTTGAGTCTTCGAACAAAACTTCATTTGAGTCTGACAGCTCTGTTCCTCCACTCAATACATCCCAACGGGATGGAGCTACCCCAGGAATGGATGCTCCACCAACCCTAATGCTATGGACATCAATGTTGCTTGACTCTCCCCTGCGCAGTGAGCTGAACACATAAAGAGCAACAAGTGCTTCATCTGTCATCAGATAGGATGCCGATCGATGAACCACCAAGGAGGACAGAGACTGGGAACCTCAAGCAAACCCCCACAGAAGATTAGGAAGATGGAGACTTCCCTGGTAGAAGATTACCTTGGAACTCTCCTGTTTACACAGGACGAGATCCTCTGGACAATGAAGATGGCATTCAGGGGAATGGCCGAAGAAGAATCGGTCAACCACACTGACACAGTCGATGACCACAAGGGTTTTGGTTGGGGAGGGCTTTAGCTACGTCAAGCTCTCCTCCATCTGTACTTGTATCCAGTTGTACCACTAAAGCAATCAAAGTCCCTGTTACTCTGGAACAAGACAGCAAAATTGTAGACACCCTTGCATTGGTCAACAGCGGCGCCACCTCCTCTTTCGTCAATAAGGACCTGGTGTGCAAGACCAAGTGGAAAACCGAACAACTCCCTTCCCCACTGCTAGCATGGAATGTTGATGGAACTCTCAACCTGGCTGGGATGGTCAGAGAGACGGTTGAGATCTGCCTCCTCATTGACGACCACGAAGAAACAATGACTTGCTACATCATCGCCTGCAGAAAAGACCCCCTTATTTTAGGGATGGACTAGCTGAAGAAACAGAACCCCACCATCGACTGGGCCACTCAAAAGTTGGAATTGCCACCCAATCCTACAAGAATCCGAGGAAGTCAGTCCTACGTTGCCCACTACCTAGGAAAGAACCCCAACGGGTATATCACTGAGGCCCTTAGGAAGGCCACCATCTCCACCCAGATCGCCCAAGCTGCCAGAGCCAAAGAAGTAATGCTCCCTGCCAAATACACGGAGTTCAAAGACGTTTTCGACGAACCACCTATCAGGCAGTTACCCCCAGAATGACCATACGATCATGAGATCCTCACTGCTGACACATTTAAACCGAGGGTAGCCAAAGCCTACCAGCTAAACCCCAAGGAACTTGAAGCCTGCAAGGCTTTCATTGATGAACACCTAGCAGCCAGGAGGATTGTCCCCTCTAAGTCACTGCAGGCATCCCCCTTCTTTTTTGTAGCGAAGAAGGATGGCAGTTTTTGCCTGTGCCAAGACTATTGATATCTCAACAAACACACAATCAAGAATGCCTATCCCCTCCCCCTCATCTCCAAGTTAATCAACAAACTAAAGGATTCCTTGATCTTCACCAAGTTTGATGTATGATGGGGGTATAACAATGTCTGGATTAAACCGGAAGACTGCTGGAAAGCCACTTTCATCACCCCCTTCGGCCTATTCGAGCCCACTGTCATGTTCTTTGGAATGTGCAACTCCCCACCAACCTTCCAGTGACTGATGGACGATGTCTTCCAGGACTACATTGCAGAGAAGTGGCTAATTATCTATATGGACGATATCCTTATTCATTCTGCAGATCTGACCACCCACCACAAACAAACCACAAAAGTGCTCTGCTGACTACATGAACATGCATTGTTTCTAAAACTATCCAAGTCTACCTTCGACACCACAGAGGTAGAGTACCTCAGCCTGGTCATAAAACCTGGAGCAGTCACCTTGGACCCCACCAAGCTAGATGCGATAAAGGACTGGGAACTGCCTACCACTGTCAAAGCGGTCAGATCCTTCCTGGGATTCTGCAACTTCTACTGCAAGTTCATCGCTGGCTTCTTGGACCTTGCCAAGCCCCTCACCAACTTGACGAAGAAATCATCCAAATGGGAGTGGCTCCCTATCCACCAGACCGCGTTCTGCACCCTACAGAAACAATTCCTTACATCCCCTGTCCTCCGCTTGCCCGACTCATCAAAGCCGTTCTGGGTCATGACTGATGCCCCACTTATAGCCTGCAGGGCCATGTTAATGCAGAAGGACGGCAATGGAGATCTCCATCCGTGTGCATACTTCTCCTGTACATTCTCTTCAGAGGAGTGAAACTATAACATCTATGACAGAGAGCTCCTTACCGTAATTCGCGTGTTGGAAGAATGGTGACATCATTTCTCCAGAACCCCCCACGCAGTCACAATCCTGACGGACCATAAAAACCTCACCTATTTCAAGAAACCACAGAACCTCTCTCATCGGCAAGCACATTGGATGCTCTATCTGATGGATTTTGATCTAGAATTTCATCATTTGCCTGGATTGCAGATGGGCCCTGCCGACGCTCTCTCTCAGCTCACTAATCCTGACACCTCATCCGACAATGATCAGGTGGCCCTATTCACTCCTGTAACCATGGTCTGAGTGATCAATATGGGACTGAAGAACCTCATCGCACTCACTACTCCTACCGACCCATTCATAGAGAGGCAGCTGAAGGAAATCAATGCCGCCTACCCCATAAACTGCACCTCCCCCTCCAACTGGTCCTGGAAGGACAACCTGCTCTACTTCCAGGGGAAGCTTTACATCCCCGAGCCTGCCCGCACCAAACTAGTCAGAGAGACCCACGAGCACCCTGCACACGGCCACCCTGGCCAATTCTGCCTGCTTCATCTACTACAGCAGGACTATTGGTGGCCCGGTATGGCCGCACTTGTTCGATGAGTCACACAAGGCTGCGCCATCTGCCAGCAAAACAAAGTAAATACCCACCTGACGTGTCCCCCGCTTTCCCCTATCCCATCCACCACCACCCATCCCTTCCAACAGATGTCGATGGACTTTGTCACCTCTCTGCCCCCCATTAACAGCATGGACTCTGTTTTGGTTGTGGTGGACCACAGCCTTACAAAGGGGGCTATTTTCATCCCGACCTCTAGCACCGCCGACGTGGAAACTATAGCCAAACTCTTCTTCGAGAAAGTCTTCCCCAGATTCGGACTCCATGACAAAGTAATCTTGGACCGAGGTCCCCAGTTCAATTCCCCCTTTGCCTATGAACTTGCCCATCTACTTCATTATGACATCGCCCTTTCCACCGCATACCACCCACAGACCAATGGGGAAACGGAACGTGTAAACCAGGAACTCGGAACATACCTTTGGATCTTTGCACAAGGCAACCTGACAAATTGGCCTATGCTCCTACCTATGGCAGAATTCATGCACAATTCCTCGGTACACTCGGTGACCAAGAAATCCCCATTTTCTCTCATGATGGGCTATGAACCCTGTGCCTATCCCCAACTAGGAAAATCTTTTGTGCCTGCAGTTGACAAACGAGCAGAAATGCTCAAAGAAGCATGCACCAAAGCCCTGCACACCCATCAAATCGCACAGAAGGCCATAATCAACAATCGCTCTCCCGCATTCAAACTGTGGAAAGTAGGAGATTGGGTATGGTTAGACAACAAAAATCTTCACCTCCGCTACCCCTTTAGGAAACTTACACCCAGAAGAGAAGGCCCCTTCGAGATCGAATGCGTAATTTCCCCCCTCATCTACTGGCTCAAACTTCCCCCAGCCTGGAAAATACACCCGAACTTCCACACCACCTTCCTATTGCCCTATGTCATGACTGCAGAGCACGGCCCCAATTTTACGAACCTGCCACCGGATCTTGTCAATGATGAAGAACATTATGAAGTTGAAGCCATCCTTAGTCATCATGGGAATGCCACTTGTTGGGAATTCCTTATCAAGTGGAAGGGTTACTCATCCACCAAAAATACCTGGGAACTGGAATGGAACTTGGGAAACACTGAACGCTTGCTTTCTGAATATAAAAGAGCTAAGCTGTCTGCCTTCTCCTCAGGGAAATTGAAACCCAGTTGACGCACCACCTGTGACTTCACTGGTAGATAACGAGACAGTACAAATGTCTATCACCATATCTGTAGACTCCACCCTTACCACCCTCTTCTGTCTCCTCTACCTCATCATTACCACCCTTTCCCTCCTCACCCTCCCTCATCCGTTTTGTAGATACCTGTGGAATGTTCTGCATCGCCTTTGGTGAAACCACCATTGTTACGCTCCGCATAAAGTCCAACTGTCAAGCGCTTCCTCAAGAGCGAAGTGACATCTCGTAGAAATCTGGTCTCGCTGAGTGGAACGACTGTAGCGGCTCTGAGTTAAACTCTAGGCATGTTAAGCGTAGATCTAACTAGGGGACAAGTATGTGACTTGCAGGTATTTATGTGTCTGGGGAAAATGAGTTAACTATAAGGAGAAGTTAACGAGGAGGGAAGGCGAGTCCATTCTAGAAAGCAGGGGCATGGGGTTTACTATCGTAGGAAGGCGAATGAGTAAGACAGGGTCAAGGGTGAAGAGGAAGGGGAAGGCAGAAGGGGTTCTAACAAGAAGGCGGCCACCTCGCAGGGTATGTGTGGTTGAAGTCCAGTATGTCCTGCCACGTCGCGGTTGCAGGGTTGTCCACCAGTTCAGAGAGAGAAGATGGAAGGTGGTAAATAGAAGGGGTAACGTCCAGAGGATCAGTTATGGGCTGGGGGGTCCATTGGACATTGAAGTACTCTTGAAGAAAAGAAATGTGTCGGGCTTCAGGGTTGTCGCTGAACGGAGGAGTGGTTGTGACATTACTGTTACATTTTCTTCTCTTTCCATCGATCCTCTCCTCTCGACCGTGTACTATCGCCCGGTGGACGCCCACCAGGGAATCCTCGTTCCTCCCCGCGTGTACGGACGGCATGG
>JBBPKP010000660.1:0-11480 GCA_038089335.1 Boletellus aff. obscurococcineus | reverse complement strand
CTCATCTCGCACTTCTTTTTAAAAGGGACAGCATTGAATTTCCTCTCTATGGCCTCCCTCTCTCCTATGCCTGATCCGGCCACCTGTTGGCGTCGGCCTGGGCTGGGATGGGATTGATGTAATTGTTGTGTTCCCATGGCCCATTTGGGGAGAGGTTGATCTCCCAGCACCAGGCCTTTGACCTCCCTCCTCCGGTTGTCGTGACACGGTTTTCGTGCCCGTCTTGGAACTGGGTGACCTCCACCGTTCCGGCCGTCCTCTCCGTCACACTGTACACTACCCTTATTACATGTCTCTCCATAAACTGCCCTATGAGGTGGTACGCTAGGTAGAACGTGCCTAGCGTGACGAGTAGGAGGATGAGGGCAGGGGCAGTGATGGTGATGGAGGTGGGGGACATTGTGGGGTAGGGGGGTGGGTGGGTTGGGGGATGTGTGTGAGGAGGAGTCGACGGTGGTTCGACGGATGGGGAATTGCTGTGGTCGAGAGGACTTATATAGTCGTAAAAGGGCCGAGGAGCCGGTTAAGTTCCGTTCCGGTTCCCAGGTATTTTCGGAGGAAGGATAACCCTGCCATTTGATGAGGTATTCCCGTCGGGTAGGCGAGCCGTGATGAGCTAAGATGCCTTCAACTTCGTAAACTTCCTCGTCATTTACCACATCAGGCGGAGGTCGGAGGAAATTAGGGCCGTGTTCGTCAGTTTCCATGTAAGGGTAGAGTAGGGAGGTGTGGAAGTTTGGGTGGATTTTCCAAGAAGGAGGGAGTCGTAATCAGTACGTGAGGGGGGAGAGGACTTTTTCGATTTCGAAAGGGCCCAGTCGTCGGGGGGCGAGTTTAGGGAAGGAATGGGTTATCTTTAGGTTCGAGGCATCCAACCAGACCTTGGTTCCTGCTTTCCACGACAGTGGTTTGCCTCTCTTTCGCTGCTTCATTTCTTGTTGGGCGAGGTGGTGTGCGGCCACCGCGTCCTTTCTAGCGTTGTCAAGAATAGTTAGTCGTTCCGTCAGGGCTGGGATAAACGTCTTTCCGATTGGGGGATAGGCTTGGGGTTCGTAACCCATCATGAGAGAAAACGGCGACTTCTTTGTTACAGAATGGGTGAGGGCATTATGAGAGAATTCTGCCATCGGCAAGAGGTCGGGCCATGAGGTCGGGTTGGCTTGGCAAAACATTTTTAAATAAGTGGCAACCTCCTGATTTACCTGTTCAGTTTCTCCGTCAGTTTGTGGGTGATAGGCAGTGGAGAGAGCGATGTCGTAGTCTAGGAGTCTGGCGAGTTCCCTGGCGAACGCAGAGGCGAATTGGGGTCCCCGATCAGAGATAACCTTGTCATGTAGGCCAAATCGGGGAAAGACGTGGGAGAAAAATAATTTCGCGGTTTCGGCGGCGTCGGCGTTTACGTTGGTTGGAATAAGGATTACCCCCTTCGTGAGCCCATGGTCGACCACGACCAAAATAGCATTGAAGCCATTAACCACAGGGAGTCCGGACGTAAAGTCCATGGAAATCTGTTGGAAGGGACAGGTGGCGTCGGTGGGAATCGGGGAGAGGCCGGGTGTAGTCGGGTGGGTGATTACTTTGTTTTGCTGACAAATAGCACAGCCTTTGATGAAGTTTCTGACAAAAGCGGCCATTCCCGGCCACCAGTAGTCCTGCCGTAATAAAGATAGGAGGCGGAAGTAGCCGGCGTGCCCGCCCGCAGCGGATTCATGGATGGAGGTGACCAGTTGGGGGCGGGAGTCAGGGGGAACATACAATCGGTTCTGATAGTAGAGCAGCTCATTATCGTATCGCCAATCCTGAGTCTGCGCGAATAGGCGGTTTGTGGAAGGGGTGGAGAGGCTGTTCAGGGCGGAGGCGACGAAGTCGTCCGTTCGTGAAGATGTGGCGATGCGGTCTCGTAGGGCGAGATCGATGGTTTGGACCATGGCTGCCAGGGTGAGGAGAACAAGGTCTTGGTTATCGGAGGATGTGTCAGGGAGATGGAGTCGGGATAGCGCATCGGCAGGTCCCATCACCAATCCTGGAAGGTGATGAAAGATTAGGTCAAAATCCATTAGGAAGAGCATCCATCGCGACTGCCTGCGTGATAGTTGGTGTGGGGATTTGAAGTAACTCAGGTTTTTGTGGTCAGTGTAGATGGTGACGGGGTGCGCAGTCCCCATAAGGTGGTGTCGCCATTCTTCCAAGGCACGAATTACTGCCAGGAGTTCGCAATTGTAAATGTCGTAGTTGTGCTCCTCAGGGGAGAAGGTTTTGGAGAAGAAGGCGCACGGATGGAGATCGCCATTGGGGTCCTTCTGCATTAACACAGCGCCGCAGGCTCCTAACGAGGCGTCGGTCATGACCCAGAAAGGGGCGGAATTATCGGGAAGGCGAAGGACGGGTTTGGAGCGGAAAGCGTCTCGTAGGGTTGAGAAAGCCTTGTCGCAAGCAGGGGTCCAGTTCCAAAGTGTGCCTTTCCTGGTGAGGGAATTTAGGGGCAAGGCGATATCAGAGAATCCGGGGATGAATTTCCGGTAGAAGTTGCAAAATCCAAGAAAAGATTGGACGTCTTTCACAGATCGTGGGGTGGTCCACTCATCAATTGCTTTGAGTTTCCCAGGATCCAGGGCGATCTCTCCAGGCCGGAGGATGACTCCGAGGAATTCTACCTCTGTGACGGAAAAGAAACATTTGGATGGTTTGAGATAGAACTGGTGGTCAGATAGTCGTTGGAGCACCTTTCTAGTTTGTTCGTCATGCTCGTCCTGAGTGTTGGAATGGATAAGGATATCATCCATATAAATGATCAGCCATCCTTCAGCGACGAAGTCGCGAAAAACGTCATCCATCAACGCCTGGAAAGTCGGGGGGGAACCGGAGAGTCTGAAGAACATTACCGTGGGCTCGAAAAGGCCCATCGGGGTGATAAAAGCAGCCTTCCATCGATCCTCTGGTCTGATTCACACATTGTTGTATCCCCAGCGTATGTCCATCTTGGTAAAGATAGTCGACTTCTTGACTTTGTCTACTAATTCCGATATCAGGGGTAGTGGGTAGGCGTTCTTGACGGTGAACGAATTGACGTAGCGGTAATCCTGGCATGGACGAAGGGTTCCATCCTTTTTCGCCACGAAGAAGAACGGAGCTGCATGAGGGGATTTGGATCAGACGATTTTTCCCGAAGCTAGGTGTTCCTTAACAAATTCTTCGCATGCCAAGGTCTCCTTGGGGTTGAGGGGGTAGATCTTCGCTACCTTTGGTACGAACGCGTCAGTTAATACGATTTCGTGGTCAAACTTCCTCTTGGGAGGGAGGGTGCCTGGGGGTGGTTCGCGGAAGACATGTTCGAAGATTTGACAAATGGGGGGGAGAGCTTCCTTAGACCTTTTCTCGGACTGGGCAATCGTGGTGGAAAGGGTGGTTTTTCGGATAGATAGGTCGGCGTCGTAGTCATGATGCATCCGTAGGTAGCGAAGGAGATAGGGGTGGTCGTCGTCGTTAGTGAGTTCTCGATGGGTGGGTTCGTTCGTGAGGGATACTTCCCGTTTGGCCCAATCAATCTGCGGGTTGTGTTTCTGGAGCCAATCTATTCCAAGGATAATCGGATCTTTGGCGGCATTGATGACATAAAAGTTTCTCCTTTCTTTGGTTCCTCCGCAGTCTACGATTAAGGGGACGAAGTGTCGGATTAGACCAGCCTGGTTTTGTGTTCCATCCACATTTTTTGCCACTAATGGCACTCTTAGTCGATGAGGGGTCCATCCCCCACTTAGTAGGGTGGTTCGATTGATAAAACTCTTGGTGGCTCCGCTGTCGATGAGGGCGAGGGTTGTAACGGTCTTCTTGCCAGGGTAAGATAAGGTCAAAGAGATTCTCATGGATCTGGGGTCGTCTTTAGATACAATTACACTGGCAATCCGTTCGGGAGAAGAAGACATTACTACTTCTCTCCCCAAGCAAAACCCTGTTCCATCGCGACTCTTCTTACCTCGGCGGTGGCGCTCTGTAGCTCGTCTTCGCCGGGAGAGAGGGCGATGTCAAGCACCTTGACTAATTCCTCCCTAGAGTATTTGGAAGTGGAGGCGTAGGTGTCAAGAGGATCGGTTTGGGTAACTCTTGTTTTAACGGGATGTTTGCCCTTCTCCTTTCGATGGTTAGAGGAGCGGCAGCCCGGTTTCTTGCAGACGAAACAGAGGTTCTTTCGGAAACACTCTGCTCGTTGCTCCGGAGATAATCGGACGGCGTCGACATCCATGGCGTTGGGGTCTCGTTTAGGGGTAGAGGATCCCCCAGGGACGTAGTAACCCTTGCTGTTCCTTAGTTGGTCGAGTCGGATAGCATTCTGCTTGAAGTTTCGCGCTTGCGTTACCCAGGCTTTCCACGTAGTCGGCTGGGGGTTGATGGTAATCATCATTTGCGCCAATCTGAAATGTACCCCTTTCCTCAAGAGGTCGATTAAGATCTCGTCGTGGCCGGTGTCTAGGCCACTGCGTCCTGCCGCTATTTCAAATGCAGCAACATATCTGTCAAAGTCTCCAAGGCGCTTCCTTAAGGGGTTTCGTTCCTTAGGGTCCGGGTGGTCCGCCTGTTTGATGTTGTATAATTCGTTCCGGGCGATTTCCTTCAGCCCGACTGGTATAAAAGACGCTTCGAAAGCTGTTTTAAACTGTTCAAAAGTTGCCCCCATCACCTTGGGGTACCAGGTCTCTGCGAAAACGGCAGCCCTGCCAGTGTTCATTTATTTAGGCAGGTAAGAATCTTTTCAGTATCCGTGTTGTAGAGAGTCTCGTTCATTTCGAAATAGGCGATCATCGCCAAGATCCATCGGTTAGCCGTCTTGGGTTCTCCATCGAAGTCGTTAGGCAATCCTGCCTTTAGTTCGGTGCGTCATGCCTCGAACACTGGTGGGGCGATCAGATCCATTTCGGAATCGCTCTGGGAAGGCTCGGACGGGTTTGGTTCGGCAATGGCGGGCAATGGAGTTGGTGCGGGAAGCGCTGGGGGTACGGCGGTTAAGGGGGTAGGTTCCTCAGATAAAGGGTTCGTTTCTAGTTCTGTCCGAGGGGTGTCTACGGGTGGGGGGGTGATGGAAAGGATAGGTGGAGCAGGTAGGGAAATGGAAGGGCTTCTCCTTCGTCGGGGGTTTAGCAGAGGTCGTTCTCTTCGTGCTGGGGCAGGGGATGGGGATAGGTATTCAGAATGCGAGGAGCGATTCGAGCGTTCTGAGCTTTCGGAGTCAGAAGACTCTCCCTGCCGTAGTCCGTACGACGTGTTGTTCTTTCAGTAGAGCCCTTCTGCTAGAAAGCAGGGGCGTCAGGACGAGCTAGATCTTTTGTTATGTCGACGTAGACGATCTCGCTGTCGAGCGTGTCCTTCAGCAGCGACACGAAGTCTGATAGGGGTCCAAAGGGGAGAGTGGGTCTCGAGCGATACCTGTCACGCTCGGAGTGAGAAGAAGTACGTGGTTAAATGTAGATCTAGCTAGGGAATACATGTCGGCTACGGTGGGTATTTATAGGAGTAGGAATGGGGAAGATGATCTGGGCGAACAATGGCTACCAGATTAGGAGAGGAAAGAGTAGTCCGTTTGGGGAGAACAATGGTTTCCATAATGGGGGAACAATGGTCCCACTACTGCGGGTTCGATGGGCCTTCCCGTCCATACACGAGGGGAGGGATGAGGATTCCCTGGTGGTCGTCCACCGGGCGATAGTACATGGTTGAGAAGGAAGGATCGAGCGAAAGAGAAGAAAACGTAACAGGAAAGGTTCAGAATATGCTTCTGAACATTCTCAAACTGGTTCCGGGCCTTCCGACATGGGTTCTGGAGGTTCTGATGAATCTTCCTGCAGTTCCGATAAACTTTCCTGCAGATTCCGGAACACCCTTTGGAACATTCGGAACATTATCTGAGGTTCCTAAACAGATATAAGGGTGCCTAGGGCTGAAAACCTAGCCACACTAGGCCTGATCAGGAACCCCAGGCTGGGGTTAGAGCCATGATTCCCATGCCTGATATAGGTATAGCAGATGTGGTAGTGTGGTACAGCCTTACCATGGCCGTCCTGGATGGCCACCAGCATCACAGTGTTGATATTGGCAGATGTGGTAGTGTGGTATAGCCTTACCATGGCTGTCCTGGACAGCCACCTGCATCACAGTGTTGATATTGGCAGATGTAATTGTGTGGTATGGCCTTACCATGGCCATCCTGGATGGCCACCTGAAACAACTGAATGAGTTAAAAGAATCTACTAGAGCTGAGAGACCAAATCCTAATCACCAGTGACTAGTAGATGGGAGTAGTTCCTTAGTGAAGCACCCCTTATCCAGGAATAACCAAGAGAACTTTACTGGAGGACGTCCAGCAAAGAGCTCTGGCTTTATATACTCTTCTACTATTTGTACATATTGTGGTACAATTACTATACAGGGAAGTCATGTGACTAGGGTATAGGGTATGGCACCATATCACGCCATTATGATATCAGATGATGCGATGGCGGCTGAATAAATAATGACTAAAATACAAGGTAATTAGTAATATCTTTATAATACAATAATGTCATGTGATTGGTTAGAGATTAGATAAGATAAGATGGAAATGTAAATATGTGTAAAGTGAAATGTGAGAGTATGATGTCATGGGGGTCCTTCGTGGGAAAGTGACATCAAGTGTGGGAAAGTGACATGACCTGTCATGTGACCGTGGGAAACTAAATAAAAGTGGTACTGTTAAGATGAGAAAAATGTGGAGAAAAAGAATATAATATTTGTTTTGTAACACCACCTGTGTCACAGTGTGATATTGGCAGATGTGGTAGTATGGTATGGGCTTACCATGGCCATCCTGGATGGCCACCTGCCTCACAGTATTGATATTGGCAGATGTAATTATGTGGTATGGCCTTACTATGGCTGTCCTGGATGGCCACCTGTGTCACAGTGTGATATTGGCAGATGTGATAGTATGGTATGCCTTACAATGGCCATCCTGGACGGCCACCTGTGTCATAGTGTGATATTGTCAGATGTGTAAGTGTGGTATCGCCTTACAATGGCCATTCTGGATGGCCAACAGCATCATACTGTGATATTATTAGCTTTAATAGTGTGGTATAGCCTTACTAAGGCTGTCCTGGATGGCCAACTGCATCACAGTGTGGTGATTCTGACTGGGAACATTTGGAATATGCTTCCAAACATTCTGAAACTGATTCTGAACATTCCAAAACTGGTTCTGGGACTTCCAATATGGGTTCTGAAGGTTCCGATGAATGTTCCTGTGGTTTCGATGATTGTTCCCATGATTTCAATAAACTTTGATGTGGATACCAGAACACCCTTTGGAATATTCAGAGACTTACATTGGCTGTCCTGGAAAGCCCACTGTGTCACGGTATGATATTGTTAGCTGTAATAGTATAATATGGCCTTACCATGGCTGTTTTGAACAGCCAACTGTGTCACAGTGTGTTATTATCAGATATAACAGTGTAATATGGCCTCACAACAGCCATTCTGAATGGACATCTGCATCATAGTGTAATATTGTTAGCTTTAATAGTGTGGTATGGCCTTACTAAGGCTGTCCTGGATGGCCAACTGCATCACAGTGTGGTGATTTTGACTGGGAACATTTGAAAGATGCTTCCAAACATTCCAAAACTGGTTCCGGGACTTCCAATATGGGTTCCAAAGGTTCCGATGAATGTTCTCGCAGTTCTGATGAATGTTCCCACGATTCCGATAAACTTTAATATGGGTACCAGAACACCCTTTGGAACATTCAGAGCCTTACATTGGCTGTCCTGGAAAGCCCACTATGTCACTGTTACCGGAACAACCTTATTAGGGCTGACCAGAGGTTTACCACTCGGGCGCGACTACACTTGCAGTACCACCACACAAGTACTGGCAAGGTAAAAAACCAAGGAGCCTGCCTTAATTGCAAAGACCCACTATAGGGTGTCTAATACAACAAGTGGACAAAGCTGAGGCTTTGTCACTGTAGCTACCTGTTTAAATAGTAAACTACAACTATGCGAGTATTGTGCTATAAGCTACCAATGTTCCGGTGAAACTAAAGTAAAACTGTGTCAAGTCCGAAACCTCCGCTCCGACTCCGGGATCTCCGATGCGATCCGAACGCCGGAGTTTGTGAGACGTGTAGCGGAGCTGCGACACGTCGCGGAAGTGATACTTGTAACGACTGTGGTAGATCTATCTGTAGCCCGGAGATGGGGTAAGTCCGTCGGAGATGGTCCGGAGTTCCTTCTTCCAGATAGGGGTAAGTGTGGTGACTTTTGGCTAAGTCCACAAAGTGTAGTGTTTTTTTGTAACACCAAGAAGGTCTCCAGGACCCTTGAACTTAACAAATACATTGCCCTTTTCCAGTCTCACCTAGCCACCAGTGAGATCACAGACTCCACCATCCAGATTGACCTTTTCTCCAAAGGCATCCCCCCCCCACTCATGAGAAGGATCTTCTCCATGGACACTGTCTCCACTACCATTGAAGAATGGTACAACAAAGCACTTCTATTCAAAATGTGCTGGGAACAAGCCAATGTCATTGCTGGCAGAAGCTTTCCCAAGACCTATCGCCCTGCTCTTATCTCTGAACCCATCAAAGACCCCAATGCCATGGAGATCGATGCCATCTGGACTGGATGCCTCCCCAAGAAACTCACCCCTGAACTCTGTGAAAAATGGTTCAAAGAAGGAAGGTGCCTTCAATGTCGCAACAAAGGCCACAATGCAGCTGCCTGCAAGGTGAAATTCCCCAACCAGCTGAAGAAGGAGGAGAGGTCAAAAGATGTGAAACGGGTTCAGGAAACCTCCAAGATCAAAGAGATTGAGGAGACCGACGATGAAACGGTAGCCATGAAGAAGATGGCACTGTTGGATTTTTGAATAGGGGAACTTCTCTAATGCAAGTGTCCCCTGTTACCATCGCATCTACTCATGTACTTGTATCTTCTAAGAACAAGAAATTTATCCGCTTCCCCATACAAGTACTCTCCACCTCTCATGCGAAAGACGTCAGCACCCACACACTAGTTGACTCTGGAGCACAGATAAACTGTCTTGATTGGCAGTTTGCCGCTACCCACAAGTTTCCCCAAACCCACCTCAAAAACCCCATCCCAGTCCGAAATGTCAACCTCTTGGAAAACAAAGGAGGGGCCATCAAATTCATCACCACCCTCTACCTCCGAATGGAAGGTATCATCCACAAAGTTCTCTTCCACATCACTCAATGTGGAAGTAAAAACATAATCCTTGGTCTCCCCTGGCTCCAGAAAACAAACCCCATGATCGACTGGACAGCCTGCACCCTAAAAATCAAAACCTCTACCGACAAAACCCCCAACTTCTACCAACAATACTCTATGAATGTTTCCCCTAAGTCCCCCCCTTCTCCTCCCTGACACACTTCCATCGGCTCAGCTGACCAACACCTCCGCAGCTTCATCAGACACAAAACCAAAAAGCAATTCCTCACTCAGGCCCACACAAACCACTCCATGTTCCACTATATCCAGAATGGTCCCTGCTTTGCCAAGAATGTACCCCTTGTCGCAAAGCTTACCACTGCAACCGAGCTCACCATGGCAGCCAAGGTGCGTAAGCCCAAGGTGGAGCTCCCCCCCACATATGCAGATTTCACTTCCATCTTCTCTAAAGAAGCGACTGACCACATCTCCCCATCCTGCCCATATGACCATGAGATCAACCTTGATGAAAGCTTCAAACCTAAAGTCAGCAAGGTCTACCCCCTTTCCCCTGAAGAACAAAAGGCAACTGAAGACTTTCTAGAAGAAAACCTCAAATCTGGAAAGATCCACCCCTCAAACTCCCCCTAAGTCTCCCCCTTCTTCTTCGTCAAAAAGAAAGATGGAAAACTCCACCCTTGCCAAGACTATAGGTATCTCAATGAACATACCACTCGAGATGCCTACCCTCTCCCCCTCATCTCTGACCTCATTGACAAACTCAAAGGTGCAAAGATATTTACCAAGTTCGACATCTGCTGGGGATACAACAATGTTCGTATTAAAGACGGACACCAGTGGAAAGCGGCCTTCATCACCTATAAAGGCCTCTTTGAACTGACCGTAATGTTCTTTGGTCTCACCAACTCCCTGGCAACCTTCCAAAGATTCATGAATGACTCCTTCTGTGACCTTATCACAGAAGGATGGCTTGTCATCTATATGGATAACCTTCTCATCTTCTCCCCTGACAAAGCCACCCATGAACTACACACTAAGAAGGTCCTCCAAAGAATGACCAAACTAGACCTCCATCTCTGTCTTGAGAAATGCAACTTCGCTACCCCCAAAGTTGAGTACCTTGGAATAATTGTCAAACCTGACCAACTCGCCATGGACCCAGTCAAACTCGATGGTATCCGCCAATGGCCTGTCCCTGCCAAGCTAAAGGATGTTCGCTCCTTCCTAGGCTTCACTAACTACTACTGACGATTCATTCCCAACTACTCCAACATCACATGCCCCCTCCTCGACCTCACCAAGCTCAACCACCCCTGGAACTGGTCTCCCGCCTGCCAACAGTCCTTTGAAACCCTAAAGGCACACTTCCTTGCTGCACCCGTCCTCCACCTCCCTGATCTGTCCTGCCCTTTTGCCATTGCAGCCGATGCCTCCAGATCGGCCTCGGGAGGAGTTCTCCTCCAAACTGACTCCAATGGCAAGTGGCACCCATGTTCCTATCAATCCGAGTTGTTCTCCCCTGCTGAATGAAATTACAACATATATGATAGAGAACTCTTAGCAGTCATTCGAGGACTCAAAACCTGGAGACACTACCTCCACGGCTCCCCATTCCCCATTCAGGTATTCACCGACCACAAAAACCTCACCTTCTTTAAGCAACCTCAGAAGTTAAACCGTTGACAAGCCCAGTGGCTCCTCAACCTCACAGACTTTGACCTAAAAATGATCCATATACCTGGACACCTCCTCGCCACCCCCAACATGCTCTCCCGACACCCTGATCTCCTCCCATCCGATGACTCAGACAATGAAGCAGTCACCCTGCTACCACCCTCCCTTTTTGTCAATCTCATCAACGTTGCCCTCTCAGAGAAAATTAAATTTTCCTCATCCTCCGACCCCCTTGTCCTTCAATTGCTACAGTCGATCCAGAACAACATCCCCACACAATTCCGCTCCCGCCTCTCTGACTGGAAACACGAAGGGGGTATCCTCACCTACAAAGGACGAGTATATGTTCCCGACGATCTATCCTTGCATGCCACCATGACCACAAACTGGCCGGCCACCCCAGATACCTAAAAACCTGCCAACTCATCTCATCTGAATTTTGGTGGCCCAGATTTGCCCAATTTGTGCAAAAATATGTCAAAGGATGCTCCACTTGCCAACAGGCAAAAGTCAATACCCACCCCACCATCCCTGCCCTCTCCCCCATCCCCTCCTCCGCCGCGTGGCCCCTCCCACAGGTCG
>JBBPKP010000659.1:0-11495 GCA_038089335.1 Boletellus aff. obscurococcineus | reverse complement strand
GAAACCATTGAACTGACTGTGTACCACGATTTACGATGAGATGGCGTGTCGGAGGGATCCTGAGGCTAGTCTGGCGACCAGTGTCCAAGTTTACCCCATGCTAGCTGATCATCAGATTACCCGCAGATCGAGGAACGAAGGAAGCTAAAAACATGGGCTTGGCACGGGCAATCACGGTGAGCGTGAGTCTTGGAGCGCTCAGGAACTCTCCAGTCATTATCACGCCGGCCATTCAAGTAGATCCGCAGACCTTCGGATTCTCAGATCGAGGACGTATGTTACGGAGTGTGGGTGGATACTGAAATAGCCTGGCGATACTCCGCTAAATGTCGCCACCTGCACAGTAGATGACGCTATCACTTGCTACCATGAGAACTGCGATCAGATAGAGGAATGGGTCCACCTTGTCCGCATCCTGGATGATGCACATATAATATCCCATCAGTGGTGTCGCTCCGGCGTCGAAGCACGTAGAAAGAACTGGATTCAAAGTTAGCCCACAACAAGGCCAAATTATCTCCGTGAGACCTATCTGACAGATGCATGTCTAAGGACGATGACAGAGTGGGCTTATGAAGCAGTATTACTCATCGGTTGGCTTATCGGCGTCAATTTGTCCCACTGAGTGACATATAAAAGAGGGGCTATCCCCAGCACAACCACGAAGCTCTACTTTCGCTCCCACTCAACCACCCAATTACCCAGCTCTCAATCTCACACATGGCTTCTAAAACCCAAATTTTCATTACTGGCGCCACCGGTAAGCCTCCAAGTCGTCATCAAGGAATGCTCCTATCTGAATTTCATTTTTCCACCAGGTTATGTCGGTGGCTCTGTGCTCGATCGCCTCCTCCGGCACCCCACTTTTTCGACCTCCGAGATCACCGTGCTTGTTCGTCAGGCGGAGAAAGCTACGGTGTTGGAATCACTCGGGGTCAAGACCGTTGTTGGTTCCTACGACAACCATGCGCTTCTTGAGAAACAAGCCTCTCAGAGCGACATCATATTCGCAATCGTGAGCGTAGCTAGTTGCTTGCATGAATCTGTCTGACGCGGTCGGTGATGTAGGCAGATTCCGACAACGCGGAAGCTGCTGCGGCAATCCTGAGAGGTGTGAAGAAGCGGAATGAGGCGACCGGAAAGGCGCCCATCCTCATCCATACCGTGAGCAGGGTTTTTCTGTGGATGATACCATTTTCTAACGTGTTTATATGATGTCAGTCCGGAACTGGTACGCAGTTTCCCGAGTGTCGTACCGTCGATCGCTTACAAGCCCGCTAACTCGTCGTAGCTATCATCATCGATGACCCGAAAGGCAACTATGCGACCGAGACAGTCTGGGACGACACCGACGTGGAGAAGCTGGACACCATTCCAGACACCCAGCTTCATCGCAATGTCGACACCCTCGTTCTTGCAGCCGATAAAGAAGGTGATTTTCGTGCCTGTTCGATATATATCAGCAATGCATGCCTGCTCTGCGACGTTTGTACTAATCCCTAGCCGCTAGGGTACGTGAAAACGTATCTCGTCGTTCCTCCCACAATTTTCGGTGCTGCTTCGGGTAAACTGGTCGATCTGGGCGTTCAGAACCCGCGTTCCATTCAAATTCCTTTGGCGATTGCCGGTAGTATAACGAGGAAGCGTGCAGGATATGTCGGCAAGGGCTTGAATGTATGGCCCGACGTCCATGTGGACGATAGTGAGTTTCTATTTGCTTTGCACTGGGAATGAAGCTCACCCGCGCGATCGCGGCTGTGATCGGTAGTCGCCGATCTGTACATCGTCCTTTACGACGCGATTCTTGAAGGGAAGGAACCTGGCCATGGTCGTGACGGATATTACTTTGGCGAGAACGATCACTATGTGTTCAAAGACGTTGCTGCCAAGATCGGAGAAGCACTTTACGAGCTCGGAGTGAGCGACACGCCAGAACCCGACACGTTCACCGAAGAGGACATCAAACAATCGCCTTTCGTACGTTCCCGCGCCTCGAGCGGCTGTTACCATCGTGTTGATCAGATAATGCATTCCACCTTCAGCTATCTTTCCTTGGAACGAACTGTAGGAGTAGAGCAACGCGATCACGTGCACTTGGCTGGAAGCCGAAGCACACTACAGATGACTTGTTGCAGAGCATCAAGGGAGAGGTAGAGTGGAAATTGAAACAGACGCCCCGTGCCTAAATCGGAAATACATGGGGGAGTTGGACGAGGTGTGCTGTGTATGCTCTGCTTGTACATCATGGGGAAATTCAAGTCTGGAAAGATGGTGATAGTTTTCTGCTATGGCACCGTTCACACCGCGGACGTGTATGGCTAACCAGATACGAGATTCCAACGTAAGGGAGTAGGACGCTGCCCAGCGACAGTTTCAGTAGAATTTATGGGGAGATCTTGCCCAGGTTAAGGTTGCTGGGACCCGGCGGGTGAGCGAGGGAGAGTCACCTGACTGTCGATCCTGTTTCTGCGTCCATCCGTCGCTTTCGCCGAGGATTTGATCTGTGTATAGGGTCCGAAGTGACAGGTATGGGAGCGGTTTGGAGCTGCAAAAGCTCTCGTCAGGGAGCTCCTGCTACTGCCCCTGCAGACGTTCGAGGGAATTTTAGAGTGTACTACCGTGTAATCTGAAAAGTTAAGTGCAAGCAGGACTGCTGGGGGTATGTTGTATGGGTCTCATGAGGTGCGTAGGTTTGGGCGGGGAAGGGGCATGTTTTAGTCCGAAGCCAGCGAAGTGCTCCAACGGACCCTTTTCAGGCACACATTGAGTCCGGCAATGTCCGCATATTGGGGTCGAGGCCGTGGGATTTCCTGTCCCTCATCGATCATTCGACGAGCGGCGTACATAATCCATGTCCACTTTTCCCAGCCCCATACTATTTTCGTTTCAGCCTGGCTCATATCGCTGGTAGGAATTTGAGCGAGAGCTGGTCAGGTTCATCATTTCAAGGGCTTGATCACGCCCAGGGCCAGGAACAGAATTGGTCGCCCAATCGACAGTTTCAATCTCCGCCCTGTCAAGGTGATGCTCACCGCTGGCGACACCGTATAATCCGGACAAGGTCATCCACCCTCTTTATTTACCGCAGCGGCCGATATCCACGGATGTCGATAATGTTCGTTGTCGGCTCGCGCTGGGGTAGCTAAAAAAAGGCTTGATGGATTACATGATTATTTCCAAATGACCGATTCAACTCCGCTGGCACACAGCAACCTGCCGAGACGGCATCATCTTCATAATTACGCTCGCTGGCTGAGGCAAAGCGGCCCAATGATTGAAAAGGTCGAGTACTATAGACAATTCGGGCGCGCCTACGGGGAGTTAGAGGTCCTTCGGGGTGACGGGTGGACATTGTGAGGTATCCCCGCCCACCATCATCACGAGATAGGACCCACCGAAAACAACGTTTTCCATGTGTGGAAGAAATCGTTGATGCGAGTGCGGTGAAGAGCTGTTGAAAAAAGGCTTCGCCGCTAGGAACAGCTCTCACGTGCCAGGTCCGAAGTTGGCAGCCGCTGCGGTCGAAGTCATTTATCACGTACATAGCCGTCAGGATCTTGAATGGTTGGCCGGGATCACCGTCAAGACGAGCACAAAGCTTGGCGTTTGTGCCATCAGCCACCTACCCCTTCTCTTCTCTTCTCCCTCATCCCCTTCCCTTCCTTTTTTTTTACACCGAACTCGCAATTTCACCCCGTATGAAAGGGCGAGTGCCAGTGCCAACCAAGGTTCTACGCGGGCACGAGAGCAGTGTCGTGTTTGTTGCCTTTCTCAACGACGACCAGATTATCAGCTCCTCCTCCGACGAGACAATTCGACGGTTCCACACATCAGACGGGCGCAATGAAGTCCTCAAGGAATGGGTGGTGTCTGCAGTTGCCACATCACCCAACAGACGCTGGGTGGCCACGGGCAGCGGGGACGGCAGGGTACGGTTGATTGACCTCGAGACACCCACACACGTTTCGAGGTCTGCTGAAGGTCACGCGAATGCGATCAAGTCGTTGGCATTTTCCCCCGATTCCAGTCAGCTGGCAAGTGGCTCTCAGGATGGGAAGATGATCGTATGGTCCTCAGAAACGCTCGCACGAGTCTCAGGGCCGTTTGAAGGACACCGAGACGCGGTCTGGTGTGTCTGTTATTCCCCGGACGGAAGAAAGATTGCAAGCTGTGACCGGGAGGTTATCCAGATTTGGGAACCCAGCACTCGGATCGGGTTGACAATCTATGAAACTGCATGGTCGCTTGCGTGGTCTTCCGACGGCGATGTTCTCTTCGCCGGATGCGTCTGCGGCACCATCAAGCGCTACGACCCCAGCACTGGCAATGCGTACACCTCGCGCAAAGAACATACCGATGTTGTTTCTTCGATCTTGCTGTCTCGCTATGGCACGTTCATCGCAACCGCCTCATGGGATAGAACTGTTCGCTTCTTTGAAACGGTGACGCTGCTACCAATTGGTCCAGTCATCAAACACGATGCTCCAGTCCAGTCCATCTCCATTTCGCCTGATGAAAGTCATCTTATCAGTGCGGCTCGAGATCCGAATCTCCGTGTATGGAGCCTGAGAACCATCGCTCCGGTCCTCTTCAGGCCCATACCCCTGGAACCTGTGCGTGGACATGTATGTTTATTTTTGTTTATTCATGTACGAAATCCTCAGCCTGGTGCTCCGACACAGATGACAGCATACCTCAACCTACGTCGTCCTACCCCTACAAGAAACACAGATGCCACCGACGACCCCAGAAGCTTACCTCACATCGACACTGTGAGTGTTACTTCGCACGATACGTTACACCTAACTAACCTCTTCTTGCAGCACAATCTAGTATCTCCGCCAGGTTACGAGCAAAATATCGAGAACGGCGATCCTAAATCTCCTAAAGGCAGGAGTATTCAGAGGCCTCGTATCACTATTCTGAAGAATACGTTCGGTGCACTGCGTAGGCGTAGTAGTAAGGTGCGTTGGTACAGGTTTTGCGAGCACAATGTCCATAACTTGAATAGCCCGATGGTCAGCAAACTCCTAGTGTGGGTCCACGTCATTCCCTGGAGCATTTCGATATACCGTGACTGGCTATAGCCTTCTAGCCTCTCCGATGGTTCACTCACGGACAAAACGTGTCCAGGCTCTGCTTCTTCCTATCGCATGGCCGTAAGCCTACACTTTTTGTCAACGAAACGTATAGTCGATGTCATGACGTCCGTTACCCTAGGAAAACACCGTGGTCTGTAGTCCCCCTCACATTATGCTTGCGCGCCCACTTTTGTTCCCAACTTTCTATATAGGTCTCTCCAGTTGCGCCTGCCGTGAATGTAGGTCGCATTTGAGCTCGACCATAGAATATTTCAACGAAGTTTTTGCAGGCGCTCGGTTCCGCATCGATCCCTGTTAGCGAAAATGAAGATTGGAGTTTTATCCAGGAAATGCAAGTCTCGTGTACCAAGTCTGTTATTCTCATCGTTGAGCGCGCAGGATAGTCGTTCCAACGCCTCCCATGACCTCTCTGGGAAGATTATCGCAGAAGGCGCTCGGCCAGTTACTGGCGGTAGCCATGGCGATATCTACAGAGGCACGCTCTACGCGAATGGGAAGGTCATGCGAGTTGCGTTCTCGTGCTGCCTTTATAGAATATTTTGTTCACCGCCAACTACGCAGGTCGCAATCAAAGCGATAAAACAATACCTGGACCACGGCGACGATGAGTCAAAACGGCGAGTGGGTACTTGTGGGCTTGTGCAAGTGTTTCAATTATGCACTCTCGTTCGCAGCGCCTTCATCGGGAGATCCAGCTCTGGTTGAAACTAGACCACAGGAATGTCATACCTTTACTCGGGACCACCAAGGGTTATGGCGACTTCCCTGCAATGGTCTGCCCATGGGTAGAAAACGGTAATCTAGCAGCATATATCAAGAGTTGTAATAGTGAGTTGACAGCACAACGGCGATGGAACATCGTGAGTGCCTTCCACGTCCTATCGAACCCTTTTAAATTTCGGCGCCTTAGATCAACGATGTTGCCTTGGCACTAGAGTACCGTAAGATCACACCATGGCTACATAGGTGATGATACGTCTCACATCTATACAGTGCATTCTCGGTCTATCGTCCACGGCGACATTTCTGGGGTACGTGTGCGAGTTTGAGTGTTTCCTATTCTGCTGCCTACGTACGCATTGCAGTCAAACATCCTCATCTACGCCAGCGGGAGGGCCTGCATCTCTGATTTCGGCCTGTCGTTTGTCACGACCAACGTCGAAGAGTCCTCGCTTGCGCTGACCTACCAGGTCAAAGGTACGCTCTGTTGGACGGCCCCCGAGCTGCTCGCGCTGTACGACACCGACTCCCTGAACGGGAGCGAGGAAGAGATTGTACACAAGGTCTTTCCGACGGCGCAGAGCGACGTCTACTCGTTGGGTGGGATCATGCTCCACGTGCGTCTCCTCTCCACCCTGCGCCTTTGGGTTGTCAATCTTGCCCCCTTTTTTTTTTTTGGCTGGGGTGGTGCTCAGGTCTTGAGCGGTAAACGTCCGTACCACCACCTTTCGCGCGACCAGCTGGTCATCCTGGCGATATCCGGAGGGCAACATCCGAAGCGGCCCAGCTCGACCTTGGTCGTGACGGACGATCAGTGGGCGTTCATGATGCGGTGCTGGTCGTTCGAGGCGACGGAACGGCCTTTGGATGCGGACGTGGTCCAGTTTGTACGCGGCCAGCTGCGCCAGGTCGTGACGGCGAGCTCGGGATCGTCGTCATTGCGGTCGCCGTCGAGTGGTAGATCCAACGCTGGGGGAGATGGCGAGGTGGAGTCATAGCCCTTGTACAATGCTGGGTGGGGAGAAGTCGACTTCATGGGACGTCATTGCCTTTTTATATTATTTACTATCTAGAACATTGTATGATACACATTGTAGTGCACAAGTATCCTGTATAAACTCCCCGGTCGCCTTTCCATGCTCCCCCGGTGCATTCATCGAGCTCTGGGAAAGCCGACCCACGACGCCAAACGGTGTCGGCCATGATATCACATTCAGAGAAGCACAAGAGGTACACAACACCTTGTACATGTCAACAATCG
Source organism: Boletellus aff. obscurococcineus (assembly GCA_038089335.1). Taxonomy (NCBI): domain Eukaryota; kingdom Fungi; phylum Basidiomycota; class Agaricomycetes; order Boletales; family Boletaceae; genus Boletellus; species Boletellus aff. obscurococcineus. Next base: position 4,412 of record JBBPKP010000659.1, on the reverse strand, counting down.
TCAATTCAGATCCCCCCCTGTAGTCGTACATCGCACATCCTCGTAGTAACTCCCCGAACTCGAATCTACTCCCAGCCCCTCTCCTTGTACACCTCCTGGATTCGATCGACGATCTTTCCGAGACCATCCAGCCATCTGTTGAGCTCTTTGTTGACCTTGTCCCCGGCGACGGAAGCGCCGCCGTCCGGATTCGCAGCAAGTTTCGCGTAAAAATCTTGGCGGGACGGACACGCATTCATAGCCAACTAGACCATTACCACCACCACCACGACCAAAAGACAAAAAAAAAAAGAAAAGAAAGGGAACGACAATAGGAACAGCGCGCACGCAGACGCCCACAGCACGGCGAGCAGTGATCTGGCCTCAGCGAGCGTACGCGGTCCGGGGAGAACACACGCACCGAAAAGATACCCCGAGTGATGAAGTTGTGGTGCTTGCTCAGACTGGCTTCGTACCCCGTCGTGAACGCCTGGGAGAGCTCGACGTGAGGCTGGCTCTGTGAGATACGGAGCGCCTTGTGGGTGAAAGAGAGGCCGCGGTTGAGCCACAGGAGGCCCCCTCTGGCGGTATGTTGTTTCTCTGCTTGCTCGTTTTGTGTGAGAAGCTCGAGTGTGAGAGATTGGGCGGTGTGAGTGAGGTACCGGGTGCGGACTTTCTGGAAGGTGTGGGGTGAAGGACAGACAGAGCGACGAGCGAAACGCAATGCAACATGAGTTGAAAAACGAGGGGAAGGGTGAGAGCTCACGGTGATGTTTCCATCGAGATCGCTCAAGACAGGCAAGAATGCAGTGTTCTGGAGAAGCTCTGTTGCGAGCGTTCGGGGTTAGGCACGATTCCGATCCGGGTGAGATACAGCAGTATAATAAACAGACAACATGGTAGGCGCACTGAACAAGCGGGCGACCCCTTCAGATGCTTCGAGAAACGCAGGGGTATCGATCCCTTTATCGGTGATGGGTACATCAGCAAATGACTAGAAAATTCAAGTTTTTGGGGAGATGAAACGAGTCGAGAGTCAGCCATGGCGAGCACAAGCATGGGAGGGATCGTATGCTGTACTTTCCTTTAGTTTTGAAAAACGGCGCCATTATTCTCTATGGGTCGAAGCAATCAAGCAAGTCGGCGCCTCGCCTCGTTCCCAGAGCTTGCTGTGCGGAGCCTTCTGACTTTGAAAATGAAGACGCTCGCGCAGCTCGCAGGGCCATTTGAAGGACAGAGAAATGCTCTAGTGCATCTGCTCCGGTATTCCCCGGACGAAAGAAAAATTGCAAGTTGTGACCGGGAAGTCATCCAGAGCTGGGAACCCAGCACTCGGATCGGGTCGACAATCTGAAACTGTGTCATGATGGTCGCTTGCGAGGTCCTGCGACGGTGATGTTCTCTTCGCCGGATGCATCTGCGGCATGGCATCAAACGCTGCGGCCGCAGCACTGACAATGCGTACACCTCGTGAAAAGAACATACCAATGCTGTTTCTTTGATCTTGCTGTCTGGCACGTTCATCGCAACCGCCTCGTGGGATAGAACTGTCCGTTTCTTCCGAAAGCGGTGACGCTGCCACCAATCGGTCCAGTCCTCAAACACGATGCTCCAGTCCAGTACATCTCCGTTTCGCCTGATGATAGTCATCATATCAGTGCGGCTCGAGATTCGAATCGGTTACCTGAGAGTCATCGCCCCAGCCCTCTCCAGGAATTGGAACCTGTGCGTGTCGGACACGCATGTTTATTTATGTTTAATCATGTACCAAATCGTACAACACCGATGCCATCATCCTATGTAACATCATCCCACGCCTACAAGAAACATATTATTATAGATTCCGCCGACGGCCCCAGTAACTTACATCATATCTACACTGTGAGTGTCACTTCGCGTGATGTGTAACACGTAGCTAACCTCTTCTCGCAGCACAATCGAATGTCTGCAAGGTTACGAGCAAAGTATCGAGAATGGCGATCTTAAATCACCCAAAGGCAGTGTTGGTGACAGGCTTTGCAAGCAGAATGTTCATAACTTGAATAGCTTGATGGTCAGCAAGTTCCTAGTGTCAGTTCACGTTGTTCCATGGGACACACCGTGACTTGCTATAGCCTTTTGCCATCGGAGATGGCAAATACACAGACAACTCAAGTTCTGCTTCTTCCTATCCCATGATCGTAAGCCTACATATCTGTCAACGAGACAATAGTCGATGTTATGACATTCATCACTCTAGGGCAACCCCATGGTCTGTCATCTCCCTCACGTTATGCCTGCACGCTCACTTGGTTCCCGACCTTCTGAATAGGCATCTCCAGTTGCGTCCGTGAATGTGGGTCGCAATTGAATTCGACCGTAGAATGGTTTGACAAATTTTGAGCAGGTGCTCGGTTCTGCGCTGATACCTATCAGCAAAAATGAAATTCTGGGTTTTATTGAGGAGATGCAAGTCTTACCCGTCAAGTTTGCTATCCTCGTCGTTGATCTGGCAGGATAGTCGTTTCAACGCTTCCCGTGACCTCTCCGGAAAGATGGTCGCAGAAAACATTTGACCAGTCACTGGCGGAAGCCATGGCGATATCTATAGAGCCACGCTCTACGTGAATGGGAAGGTCATGCGAGTTGCGTTCTCATGCTGCCTTGAAACAATATTTAATTCATCGCCGGCTACGCAGACCGCAATCAAAGCGATACTTGGACCACGGTGGCGATGAATTAAAACAGCGAGTGGGTACTTGTAGACTCGTGCAAAGTGCTTCGATCACCCACACTCTTTCGCAGCGCCTCCATCGGGGGATCGAGCTCTGGTTGAAGCTGGACCACAAGGCTGTCGTACATTTACTCGGGACTACCAGGGGTCATGGCAACTTCCTGCACTGGTTTGCCCGTGGGTAGAAAACGGTCATAACATCATAAATCAAGAGTTGGTGCCTTAGATCAACGGTGTTGCTTTGGCACTGGAGTACCGTAAGTAATCACGCCATAGCCACCTCGGCAATGCTGCATCTCACATCTGCACAGTGCATCACGTTCTTTCGTCCACGTTGACATTTCCGGGGTACGGTGCGCGGATTTGAGTGTTTCCTATTTTGCCTGCCTACGTAAGCTTTACAGCCATACGTTCTCCTCTATGGCAGCGGAAGGGCCTGCATCTCTGATTTCGGCCTGTCGTTTGTCACGACCAACGTCGAAGAGTCCTCGCTTGCGCTGACCTACCAGGTCAAAGTCACACTCTGTTGGACGACCCCCGAGTTGCTTGCACTGTACGACACCGACTCCCTGAACGGGAGCAAGGAAGAGATCGTACACAAGGTCTTTCCGACGACGCAGAGCGATGTTTACTTGTTTGGTGATACTATGCTCCACGTGCGTCTCCTCTCTACCTCGTGACTTTGGGTTGTAAAGGCCGTCCGGTGACATTCAGTCCTCTTTCTGTCTTTTCTTTTTGGTTGGGGGGGCTCTTGGTGCGGCTCTCCGTTTTGAATAGGTCTTGAGCGGTCAACATCCGTGTCACCACCTTTCTTGTGATTGGCTAGTCATTCCGGTGACATCCGGAGGGCAGCATCCGAAGCGACCCAGCTCGACCTCGGTCGTGACGGACGGCTAGTGGGAGTTCATGATGCGGTGCTGGTCGCTTGCGGCGACGGAACGGCCTTTGGATGTAGACATGGTCCAGTTTGTACGCGGCCAGTTGCGCCACGTCGTGACGGTGAGCTCGGTATCCTCATCATTGTGGTCGCTGACGGGGAGTGGTAAATCCAATGCGGGGAGAGATGGCGAGGTGGTGCCATAGTCCATGCTGAGTGGGAAGAGGTTAACTTCAACGGCTAGAATGCTGTCGCCTTTTTATTTCATATATTATCTAGGACATTGTATAATATTGATAATCGCATTCAGATATTGCCGTCCCTTCTTGGCCGGCAGGCTGCTGTGGGCCACCTGCGTTCAACCTGTAGTCCGCAAGTATTGTGTATGCTCCCTGGTGGACTTTCCGTGCTCGCCCGGTGCATTCATCGAGCTCTGTGGGAAAACCAGATCGCGACGCCGAACAGTGTCGGCCACAATAGCTCATTCAGAGGGGTAGCAGGGGGGGATACAACACCTTGTCAAGTGTCAACAATTGCCAATTTAGAACCTCCTTGCGGTCGTTCATTACCCATCCTCGTAGTCAGTCCACCAACTCAAATCTCTTCCCAGCCCCTCTCCTTGTACACCTCCCGCATTTGAGTGACGATCTTTCCGAGACCATGTAGCCATTTATCGAGCTCTTCGTTGACCTTGCCCCCCGCGACGGAGGCGCCGCCGTCCGGATCCGCGGCGAGTTTCGCATAAAAATCTCTGCGGTACGGGCATGCTTTCATAGCCATCTGGACAATGAAAAGGGAACGATGACAGAACGGCAGGTACGATGAAGCCCATGGCGAGGCGAG
>JBBPKP010000658.1:0-11501 GCA_038089335.1 Boletellus aff. obscurococcineus | reverse complement strand
CAGAAGCACAGACAGCGATAAACATGGACATGCTTTCAGAGTAGTCAGTTTGAATCCCAAGAGCGTTTTAGAATTTACCTGACAATGAGGGTCTTCACGCCAACCCTAACCCTACCGTGAGTTTTTCCGGCTAAGACCAACGAGACCGGTTCAAAATATGTGAAGACAGCTCCCTAGAAAACGTTTTACACGACCGTAGGAACCTTGGAGTGGTGTATCATAGAAAATTACGGGCAAACACAAGGAACGAACTTGACTAGTTCCGTCACCCGTGATTACACCCCTCTTCTCGCTTCTCTTTCATCTTTCGAGTTGCGGTGCACTGGAGAACCGTGCAATACAGAATCGTGTGTGAAGTTTGGGTTGGAAAACTCGGGCCTCAGCCAGACACATGCGTGTCTTTTTGCTAGGGTAGCGAGATCAGCGGCCACCTTCCCCAACCCCAAGCTCATGATCAGCAACCCTGCCTGGTACGTTGGCTGTTCAGCTCTGGGTGCGCACCATCGGTGACGCGTCTGGTGGGTGCTCCCCACTCCTCTTGATTGCACCGGGTCACGTATGGTGCAGGGCGCGGTTGCGTGCAGCACTGACTACGCACACCAGCAAAGGAGATGACGGAGCCGGTCGCCGTCCTCAAGTGGACATTGTGAACGCCACACAAGACAAGTTTACACCCCCGCGAACACCGGAAATGAAGACGATGCTACCACCGCCTACGAGATAGCCGTGTTCGTCTATGCTGGTCCGGGGCCAGTGGGTGTCTTCGCCAGTTTTGCAATGACGTGTAAGTGTTACTTCCGGCTAGCAACGCAGAGGCAATACATAGCGAACGGACGTGTTGATCCGGACGGCTTATTCGGAGTTGGCGGGGCGTCCGCACTCAAGTCTGTAGTTCACACGACGTAGGATGCGTTCCCTCATCTGTCTGGCGTTCAAACTCGGTTTTCGGCGGGGACCTGGTATGCGGGCAAGGACCATGCAGCCGATACAGTGGGTCGAGAAATTACCATTCGGGAAGCAGTGCGGGCGAGTGCTACTACTACATGGGCTCGGCAAGTAAGCTACTGATTTCATGGTGGAGCCTCGGCGTGCTAGAGCACCCTACTTCGTCGGGGGCAGAATCGAATGACAATAGCTACACCGCTCTGATGAACATGTCGTAAGTGCAACAGTGGGGCTACAAGACCATCAGAATTTGAAAACAGTGCTGCCCGAGCTGAACTAAATAAGTGGTAGCTTGGACACCAAGTACCCAGTATCGACGACCTGTCGTCTTGGTTAATCGGGCGCTCGCGCCCCTCGTCACTTGTATCGTAGAATAACAGTGTCATCGCTGTGTGATTCCGGACCGTGGACGTCCGTGGCTACGTCTGAGTCAGAACCCGGCGCTAGCCAAAGTCCAAAACGCTCTTTGGAATCGTACTCACCGGCGTCTTGGTGAACTTGACCTTGACGGGCAAATCTGTAGCCAGAGGCACCACCACCATCGCCGCCGCTGTCGGCGGACCCATTTCCACCTCCATTGTTGTAATCATCTGGGTTGTCACTTGTTCCGGTCACAGTGTTGTCCACAATGATTCCGGTTGCGTCGTTGGTTATAGCGTTTCCGTCTGTGCCAGAGTTATTTGGAGCATAGCCGCTACTTTGACGAGCGATTATGTGGGTGCTGGTCCCTCCGGCGCGGCTCTCGAGTGCAGCCGTCAGTCCTCCGCGTTTGGGGAGCTCCACGGGCCTCGCATCCGCCGAGAACGCGAGGAGGAGCGAGAAGACGAAGAAGAGAGAAAAGGGTGTTTCTTTGAACTGCATGTCCAAGTCTCTGAGATTGGGGCGGTCGGTCCAACTCGACGGTGCGCACTTCTTATCACTGGGTAGTTCAGTATCCCCATGGGGAATGCGACGGGGCCCTCTCTCATCAGCTCACAGGGCCTCAGATCCTGCTGACGCGCGTGTCAGTGGTCAGGTACTTCTTGTGTATCCCCTACGGGAACCATGTAATCCTCATGACAGCGCTTACGTGCGGCTGAAGCACTGCCCATTTTGCCAGGGGCGACATGTGTGGTTTTCATTAGTTTGAACCCTAATCACCTCGAAAACTATTCGAGTGCGTTGTGGCGGGGCGGGGCACGAACACAGCTACAATGCGAGTGTCTTTGGACTAGCGGGCGAAGACGCTCCCGTGCTCCTGTGGGCTATAGACTTTAACGCTGGTCAGATTGAAAAGGGACAGGGTGTGTGATACGCAAAACGTTGCGAGTCACATAGAGTGCTGCCCCATCATATCGAAAATATGATACAACTCTCATTTTCTGCGGGGTATATGACCCGGTGTGATTACAATACTGTCTACCAAAGTGATCATATCTGGTCATCTTTGGTCATACCCAGTCTGCTTGGCAGTGATGTATTGATGAACGACTCAGGCTTGAAATTTTAAATTTTGTCAAAGCCCGAGCAGGGATCGTGTTTCCGTATTCGCCGAGGTCGCACTAGTGGCAAAGGGGAAAACTACGGAGGAAAATATGGAGGATCCGGAAGCGATTCAGTGGGTCTCCCCGGGCGATGCATGTCATGTGATGGCCGCTGAGAACGGGGGGGCTAGTGTCGTCGAGTACCAAATGTTGAAACGGGGATGGTATTGCTAATTGGACTATGTATTGACCTGTGCAATTGCCCTCCGTGCCGTCACGAATTCTGGTACGCATTTGCACGCTGTTATCTATCGCTGTTGGAGACGGCCAAGCTGAGAGCTCCGACCTGGGGATGTGCGTTTGTCTGTCTGGGCCCTTAGGGGGGGAGGTCGAAGGGTGGAAAAGCGAGGGGCCGGAATCTCTCGTTTACAGTGTCACCCAGACAAGACACTGTCTTTGAATAAATCACTGGGAAAGTTTGACCAGAGCAACGACTTCCACGAGGGGTCATAGTGCACGGCTCCATGCTCGACCCTATGGTTACAACAGCAAATGCGACGAGTGGCTCTGAGATCGGCTCTTCCTAAGAGGAACAGCAGGAGGCGATCAACCAAGTCGTCTGTGGGTTACTCACTGGTGGGCATTGGACACGCGACACTGAAAGCGATCGTTGCGATATTCTCTCGCGATCCGATCTGCGACATCTTGGGCTGTTTCGGTTTCCGTTGCATATAGAATTAATAAGTCGCGGTACGGGATGCTGTCCTCGTCGTGCACAGGGAAATTCGAAGGCTCAGCACGGTGTGCATCGACCTCTGACATTGCGGCTCGAGTAAGTCATAGAAGGACCGTGCCTTAATCTGGGAGTTAAGATGTAAAGAATCTCATGAAAATACATGCTAGATGCTGCAGTTGCTATGCACAGAAGCTGGCCCAAAACATATCCAGCACGCGATGAATGTGGGCATTACTACCCATATGCATGTTCTGATGTATCAACCACAACACTGATTTTAATGAACAACACACCTTGCCGGGAGCACCAACTTTATGTCAAAAACTAGCCAAAAGTGTTACGCTACGTGTAAAGTCCAACTGTTGAGCACTACTTCAAGAGCGTAGTGACGTCTCATAGAAATCTGGGTCTCGCTGAGTAGGACGACTGCAGCGGCTGGTGAGTCAAACTCTAGGCATGTTAAGCGTAGATCTAACTAGGGTACAAGTACAGGACTCGGGGTATTTATGTGGTTTTGGAGAAACGAGTTAACTATAAAGAGAAGTTAACGAGGAGGGGAAGGGAGTCCGTATGGAGCAGGTCAGGGCATAGGGCATACGAGAGTGGAAGGCTAGGGCAAAGGGGAAAACATAGATGGCAGGCGAATAAGTAAGACGGGGCAAAGGGGAATGGAGAGAGGAAAGGAGGATGTCCCTACTCGGCAGGCTGGTGGCGTTCCGCGTAGACTTCGTTGAAGTCTAGAATCTCCTGCCACGTAGCCCTGTCGGGGTTCCCCGCAAGTTCTCGAAGGTGTCGTGGTAGGTGGTAGTGGGACGATTCAGTGGGACAGGGGGTGGACATGGGCTGAGGGGACCAGGCAACTCGAAAATAGGTTTCCAGAAATGATGCGTGTCTTTCTACGGGGGACTCCTCGTCGTTAATTGTAACAATACCCTCCTGACAAGACTGATTCTCCGAATCAGTTAGCAATGGGGGCGGCAGGGGAGGGAGCGTCGTCGTCAGAGGGGGAGAGCTCAATGGGGTTGTGTTGGGTTCCAGAACTTCCCAGTTCAGACGGGCGACTGCTCGACTGGCCTCCCTCGTCGAGGCGAGGTGGGGTCGAGGAGAGAGGGGTAGTAAGGAAAACGGTGGTGGGTGAGACGACGGGGCCGGGACAGTGTCGTTCTCCATGTCCATAGAGGCCGCAGTTGCCGCATCGGCGGTCTGGGCAAGTGTGGACAGGATGTCTGGGCATGAGTTGATGGCAATGGCGACAGCGGTATTCTCGACATCCGAGGAGGAAATGGTCCTGCCCTCCACACTGAATACAATTGGTCCTCGTACCTCCTCGAGGGCATCGGTGGTCAGGGTACCAATCCCCGAGGCAGTGAGGGCAAGTCGTTCGACGTTCAGGTCGGGCCTCCAGAGGCGGAGGGCTTGGAGCAGAAGCCCAAAGGCCGATCGATCTCCCGTCCAAAGCGTTCCGTCAGCGAGGGTGGGGTCGAGATGGGGCGGGAGGGGGGATGGGTAGCAGTCTGGTTGAAGGCGGGGGAGTGGAGAGGCAGTCCTCCAGCGGGAGTCGTCGTGGGGAGGGTGAAGAGGGAGGGTCAGTGGTGGTGGGGGAGGAGGCGATGGAGGTGGGCTCAGGGAAGTCGGCATAGGTGAGATTGAGTTCATCGTTGGAGGGGAAGGAAGTGTATATCTGTCGTTTGGCAGGGGAAAAGAGGCGAAGTCGGTGATGAAGGGCGGGGTAAACCAGGGCGTAGGGAACCTGTCCAATGGCGTCTTCTACAGCCGTGGCGATTAAATAGTCGTAGACCAGATTGCGGTGTCGCCCAATTGCATCTAGTAAGTGGTCAACGTCGGGGTCCGACATGACCCCTTCTACCGCAAAGGACAGAGTTCGAATGACTCTGAGGGAAGATCCTCGCAATTGATTGTGTTCCCTCCACAGAGAGATCGTGTGCTGTAGAGGGGCGTTGTGGAAGTAAGCCTGTGTTTCCCTGAGAGCGCTGCAGGTTACAGGATCACGAAGGAGTCCGAGGATGAACTCTCGTTGATGATGGAGGGGAAACGTTTCGAGGCGAAGGGGGATTTCTCTGGGCATAGTGTATGGCAAAAGAGCTGGAGGGCAGTTATGGTGGTGAGGAATTGAGTGATTCTAATCAGGCACATCCAACAATAAGCTTTTATTTTTTTTGTTAAAAAGAGAGGGGTATTTATGTGTTCCACCCATCGTCGTTAGTGGTGGCGTGGGAGGACAGGGCCAGGCTTCTGTCCGAAAAGGATACTTCCCAGTACCACAGCCATCTGGAGCTTGTCTGGGATCTCTCCGTTCAGAAGACCTGGTCCCCATTGTATTGGGTGACCGACAAAGAGAGGGTGATGGTGGTCGCCCCGAAGGCGAAACGGAAAGTCCCTTGCCTGTTAATGAAACGGAGGAGGGTAATGGTGGAACCGAAAAGGAGGAGGAGGGAGATGAGGCGGGCTACAGTAGCGACTACAGCATCTATGGTGATGGTAATGGACATGCTGGTTGGGGTGGTAGTCTACTGTGTTTAGTCGCGGGTGGTGCGTCGACTGGGTTTCGTTTTCCCTGGAGGGAAGGCGGACAGCTTGGCAGCCTTATATTCGGAAAGCAGTCGCTTGGCGTTAGTCAGGTTCCGTTCCAGTTCCCATGTATTTTCGGCGGATGAATAACCTTTCCACTTGATAAGGAATTCCCGACGAACGGGATTCCCACGATGACTAAGGATAGCTTCGACTTCGTAATGTTCCTCGTTGTTGATAAGCTCCGGTGGTGGGTTAGTAAAGTTGGGGCCGTGTTCCGCAGTCGTGACGTATGGTGATAAGAAGGTGGCGTGGAAGTTAGGGTGGATTTTCCAGGTCAGGGGAAGTTTGAGCCAGTAGACCAGGGGGGATATTACGCGTTCAATTTCAAATGGTCCTTCTCTTCTCGGCGCTAACTTCCTAAAAGGGTATCGGAGGTGGAGGTTCTTGTTGTCTAGCCATACGCGGTCTCCTACTTTCCATGGTTTGAACGTGGGAGTTCGGTTCTGGAGCATGGCTTTCTGCGCGATCTGATGGGCGTGGAGGGCTTCGGTTCGTGCTTCTTCTAGAAGTTCCGCCCGTTTTTCCATGGCGGGCATGAAAGACTTCCCTAAAGAAGGGTAGGCTTGGGGTTCGTAGCCCATTATGAGAGAAAACGGGGATTTCTTAGTAACGGAGTGTACCGAGGAGTTGTGAGTGAATTCCGCCATGGGAAGGAGAGTAGGCCAGTTTGTCAGGTTTCCCTGGGCAAAGATTTGAAGGTAAGTTCCAAGTTCCTGATTTACCCGTTCTGTCTCTCCGTTGGTCTGAGGATGGTAGGCAGTGGATAAGGCGATGTCATAGTGGAGTAGTCGGGCGAGTTCGTAAGCGAAGGTGGAGTTAAATTGGGGACCCCTGTCGGAAATGACCTTGTCGTGGAGTCCAAATCGGGGAAAGACCTTCTCGAAGAATAGTTTGGCGACCGTTTCGGCGTCAGCGGTGCTAGCGGTAGGGATGAAAATAGCCCCCTTCGTGAGTCCGTGGTCCACCACGACTAGTACAGCATCGAGGCCACCCACGGGGGGAAGGGCGGTGATAAAGTCCATGGAAATCTGTTGGAAGGGGCGGGTAGTGGAGGAGGCGATTGGAGAGAGAGGGGGGCATGTGGGGTGGGTGTTCACCTTGTTCTGTTGACAAGTGGCACAGCCTTGTCCTACGCGGCGGACGAGGGCGGCCATTCCAGGCCACCAGTAATCCCATTGGAGCAGGTGTAGTAAGCGGAACTGGCCCGGGTGGCCATGAGAGGGGTGTTCATGAGTTTCCCGAACAAGTTTAGCCCGTGCTTGTTCGGGGATGTAGAGCCGGTTACGAAAGTAGAGGAGATTGTCCCGATAGCTCCAGTCGTCAGGGGCCGTCTGGTTGACAGGGTGATTTGCGGTGATATCCCTCAATTGTCGTTCGACAAAGGGATCCGTTGGGGTGGTGAGGGCGATCAGATTTTTTAGTCCCATGTCGATGGCGCGGACCATAGTAACTAGGGTGAACAAAGTCACCTGATCATTGTTGGACGAGGTGTCTGGGTTGGTCAGTCAGGAGAGGGCGTCAGCTGGGCCCATCTGTGACCCCGGTAAATGGTGGAATTCTAAGTCAAAATCCATGAGATAGAGCATCCATCGTGCTTGTCGCCGCGACAGGTTCTGTGGTTTCTTAAAGTAGGCAAGGTTTTTGTGGTCGGTAAGTACCGTGACTGCGTGTGGGGTTCCAGATAGGTGGTGTCGCCATTCCTCCAGTGCGCGAATGACGGCCAGAAGTTCTCGATCATAAATGTCGTAGTTTCACTCCTCGGGGGAAAAGGTTCGGGAGAAGTAGGCGCACAGGTGTAAATCTCCATTCCCATCCTTCTGCATGAGGACCGCGCCGCAGGCCACTAAGGAGGTGTCAGTCATAACCCAAAAGGGGCGGGAAGAGTCTGGCAGGCGAAGCACCGGGGAGCCTAAAAACTGCTGCTGCAGAGTTCAGAAGGCAGATTCGTGGGTTGACAGCCATTCCCACTTAGACGACCTTTTGGTCAGGTCGGTCAGGGGTTTAGCGAGGTCCGAGAAACCGGCGATGAATTTTCGGTAGAAGTTGCAGAAGCCAAGGAAGGAGCATACAGCTTTTACTGTAGAGGGGGGTTGCCAACCACGAATGGCGTCAAGTTTGGTGGGGTCGAGTGTTACTGCTCCGGGCTTCACTATGAGACCGAGGTATTCAACCTCCGTGGCATCAAAGGTTGACTTGGACAACTTTAAAAATAGGGCATGTTCCCAGAGGCGGCAAAGGACCTTCTGAGTCCGTTCTAGGTGGATGTGGTGGTCGGTGGAATGAATTAAAATGTCATCCATATAGATGATTAGCCATCCCTCGGCAATGTAGTCCCAGAAGATATCATCCATTAATTGTTGGAACGTCGGAGGGGAGTTGCACACTCCAAAGAACATGACAGTGGGCTCAAAAAGGCCGAATGGGGTGATGAACGCGGCCTTCCATCTATCCGCAGGTTTGATTCGTACGTTGTTATATCCCCATCGGACATCGAACTTGGTGAAGATCTTAGAGTCTTTTAATTTGTCAATCAACTCCGAGATTAGTGGCAGCGGGTATGCGTTCTTGACCATGTGCTCATTCAAGTATCTGTAGTCCTGGCAGGGGCGTAGGCTACCATCTTTTTTTGCAACAAAGAAGAAAGGAGAGGCTTGGGGGGATTTCGAGGGGACAATCCTTCCGGTGGCGAGGTGTTCATCAACGAATGCCTTGCATGCTTCCATTTCTTTAGGGTTCAGTTGGTAAGCCTTAGCCACCCACGGTTTGAAGGTTTCGTGGGTGAGGATTTCATGGTCGTAGGGGCGCTCGGGAGGAAGTTGTCCTACTGGCGGTTCTTTAAACACGTCCTTGAACTCAGTCAGTCCGGGTGGTAGGATTACTTCTTTGGGCATCGAGGCTTGGGTGATCTGAGTGGAGATGGTGGTTTTTTGAAGCGCCTCGGTGACATATCCATCTGGGTTCTTTCCCAAGTAGTGAGCGACGTACTCCTGGGTTCGTCGGACAGAGAGGGGGTCCGGCGGTAGCTCCATTTTCTGTGTGGCCCAGTTTATGGCAGGGTTCCTCCTCTTGAGCCAATCCATTCCGAGGATCAGGGGGTCTTTCCCACAGGCGATAACATAACAGGTGAGGTTCTCGGTGTGGTTATCTATGATCAGGTTTAATTGGGACATCTCTCTGACCATTCCTGCGAGGTTTAGGGTTCTGTCAATGTTTCTGGCCAGCAGCGGAGATGGGAGGCGTTTCATTTTCCATCGACTTTTCCGGACCAAGTCCTTATTTACAAAGGTGGAGGTGGCGCCACTGTCGACGAGGGCGAGGGTGTCTATGATTTGGCTGTCTTGTTCCAGAGTAACGGGGACTTTGATTGCTTTAGTGGTACAACTGGATACAAGTACAGAGGGAGGAGAGCCTGACGTAGCTAAAGCTCTCCCCAGCCAAAACCCTTGTCGTCGGTCGTGGCGTCTGCTCGGTTCACCGATTCTTCTTCGGCGTTTCCTCCAAAGGCCATCTTCATCGTTTGGAGGATCTCGTCCTGAGTGAATGGAAGGGTTCCCAGGTAGTCTTTGATCTGGGAGGTTTCCGTCTTTCTGATCTTCTGTGGGGGTTTACTCGAGGTTCCCAGCCTCTGGTCTCCTTTGTGGTTCGTGGAGCGGCACCCTTTCTGGTGGCAGACGAAGCATTTGTTGTTCTTTAGATGTTCGGCGCGCTGCGTGGGAGAGAGTCTGATGGCGTCAACTTCTATAGCGTTTGGATCGGTGGATCGTCCATTCCTGGGGAAGGTTCTTCCCACAGGAAGATACTGAGAGCGGTTTCGGAGTTGCCTTACTCTGAGGAAGTTTTGTTCGAAGATCCTGGCCTTGGCGATCCAGTCCTGCCAAGCGGTTGGTTGAGGGTTGATGGTGACCATGTTGGACAAGGAGGTATAGACGCCTCGGTTTAGGACGTCGATGAGGATTTCATCGTGGCCAGCATCTAGTTTACTGCGTCTGGCAGCGATTTCAAAGGTGGCGACGAAGTTGTCGAAACTGCCCCGCCTCTGATGTGGAGGAAGGGTTCGTTCAGCAGGGTCAGGGTAGTCGGTCTGTTTGATCTGGTATAGCTGGTTTCGTGCCTTCTCCTGTAGTCCGGCAGGTACGAATGAGTTCGTGAAGGCGGTTTCGAATTGTGCCCAGGTCGCCCCCAGGACTTTCGGGTACCAAGTTTCAGCAAAGGAGGCGGATCTCCCTTCGGCCATCTTGTTTAGGCAGGTCAGAATCATGGTCTCATCCGAGTTATAGACTGTCGGGTTTATATGGAAGTATGCCTTCATGGTGAGTAGCCATCTCTGGGCATTCTCGGGTTTTCCGTTAAAGTCTACCGGCAGTCCGGCTTTTAATTCACTGGTCCTTGGCGTGGCCGGAGCCATCGGCGCCGCGGGTTGGGCAATCTGGGGGTTCTGAGGGGTCTGAGCCTGTTGGGGTTGTCCTGGCTGATTCATATTTTCTGAGGGAGAGGGGGCAAGGGTTTGTACGACTTGTTCGACGTCGTCAAGGGCAGCGAGGGCCTGTTGTAATGCCGACTGGGTGGTGATGAAATGGAGTGGGGGAGGGGTGGGCGCTCTGGTGGTGGCTTGGGGGGTGACTGCGGTTGACGTAGCGGCGGATAGGGGATTTCTCTGGGGTTGAATCTGGGGGGTGGAGATGGATGGCGGTTCCAGGGACAGGACAGGGGCAGCAGGCAAAGTAGTCGTGGGTGCTCTTCGTCTTCTCTGTTGAAGGAGAGGGTTCGGCGGCGGAGGTCTTCCGGATATTCTCCGCGGCGGTGGTGGTTCGACGTAGTCGGTCTCGAGGGTAGATTCGTCCTCGTGGTCTCTCTCTTCTTCGGAAGAGTCCGGGGGTCAATAACTTCGGTACTGATCTCGATCAGCCGTGGTGAACTGGTCTCGCCCTTCTGCGGCGGAGGCAGGGGCGGCTGGGACGAGTTAGATCTTTTGTTACGCTATGCGTAAAGTCCAACTGTCGAGCACTACTTCAAGAGCATAGTGACGTCTCGTAGAAATCCAGGTCTCACTGAGTAGGACGACTGCAGCGGCTGGTGAGTCAAACTCTAGGCGTGTTAAGTGTAGATCTAACTAGGGTACAAGTACAGGACTCAGGGTATTTATGTGGTTTTGGAGAAACGAGTTAACTATAAAGAGAAGTTAACGAGGAGGGGAAGGGAGTCCGTATGGAGCAGGTCAGGGCATAGGGCATACGAGAGTGGAAGGCTAGGGCAAAGGGGAAAACATAGATGGCAGGCGAATAAGTAAGATGGGGCAAAGGGGAACGGAGAGAGGAAAGGAGGATGTCCCTACTCGGCAGGCTGGTGGCGTTCCACGTAGACTTCGTTGAAGTCTAGAATCTCCTGCCATGTAGCCCTGTCGGGGTTCCCCGCAAGTTCTCGAAGGTGTCGTGGTAGGTGGTAGTGGGACGATTCAGTGGGACAGGGGGTGGACATGGGCTGAGGGGACCAGGCGACTCGAAAATAGGTTTCCAGAAACGATGCGTGTCTTTCTACGGGGGACTCCTCATTATTAATCATAACAAAAAGGGCAAGGAGCCCACTCAGTCAATGCTCCAGGTGTGGGAGATGACTATGTATTCACCTAGCCAAAAGGGCAAGGAGCCCACTACATATGTACATTAGCTAGGTCTGATGTATCAAACAACAAAGTCATACCTCAGTCAATGCTCCAAGTGTGGGAGATGACTGAGGAGAAAGAGAGAAGGATAGAACAAACAATATAT
>JBBPKP010000657.1:0-11508 GCA_038089335.1 Boletellus aff. obscurococcineus | reverse complement strand
CAGGCCGCATGCGGCTGTGGTACTGGGAGGTATCCTTTTCCAACAAATCCCCCTTCGCCACTGCCCATGGACAAACGGAGCAGGAGTGGGGATCCACCTTTTGAATAAATGCCTCCCTTCAATAGTCTTGCCCTATGCCCTCGCCTTCCAAATGGACTTGCCTTCTCTCCTTGTTAGCTTCTCTTTTTAGTTAACTTGTTTTCCCCCAAACACATAAATACCCTCGAGCTCTGTACTTGTCCCCTAGTTAGATCTATGCTTGAATACGCCTAGAGTTTAACTCATTCGCTGCTGCAGTTGTCTTACTCAGCGAGACCTGGACTTCTATGAGATGCCACTTCACTCTTGAGGAAGTGCTTGACAGTTGGACTTTATGCATAGCGTAACACCCCTCCTTTTCCTCTCACACCCCCACTACTGACCCCAATGCAATGGATGTGGATGCTGTCCGCATCTCAAAACTCACCCCCCTTGAGCATGCCAAATGCATCAAAGAAGGCTGCTGCTTCTGCTTTCATCACACAGGATATAATGCCACCCAATGCAAAAGCTTCCCTACCACCAAGACCACCCCCTCACCCTCTTAGAACATTTGCTCCACCACTACTGCCACCCCTGCCAACGAAAACCCTAAGCCCTCCTCTGCCCTTGATACTTTTGTTAACTCCTTTTGCACTCAGGGAAGGAATGAAGGAGAAATCCTTCAAACCCTGAAGATGTGCTTTGAAGAAACCAAGGAGGAGGAGAACATTGCCTCTGTAGAATTAGAGGATTTTTAAATGGGAAAGTTGTGTGGACATCCTTTTTCCCTATTGTACTTAGTGCCCTGCCCAATGAACGAGCTTTTCACCTCCCAGTTCGGTTACAAACTGGCAACCAAACTGTTGATGTCATTGCTCTGATTGACAGTGGAGCAACTGGCAACTTCATCGATCAAAGCCTAGTCCCTTTCACTCGCCAAGGAATTCACCCTCTGCCCAAACCCCTCACTGCCTATAATGTAGATGGATCTCCGAACAGCAAGGGAACCATCAAATGGAAGATAAGGACCCCAGCCTGCTTTCGCTCTTTCACCGATAACCTTGATCTCATGGTCACCTCTCTTGGGAAATGCCAGATTATCCTGGGAATGCCCTGGTTGCACAAATGGAACCCCAACATCGACTGGGTCTCCAGGACATTGGCTATTTGCCCCTTGCCTCAAGATGCTGTTGTACCTCTTCATGAGTGTCCTCCTCAAGGCCTGAAGGGCAAAGATATCAACAAGACCATGCTCTCCACCCAGCTTGCTCAGCAGGAAACCCCCAAGGAGCAGGAACTCCCTGAGTGGTGTGCCAATTTCTCTGATGTGTTCTCTGAAAAGTTATTCAGCGAACTACCCCCTCACCAACCTTATGACAATACCATTGAACTAAAACCCTCCTTTGTCCCCAAGATCATGAAGGTTTACCCCCTCAACCCTGCTGAAAGGAAGGCCTGTGAGGACTTCATCTCTGAACACCTAAAAACTAGCTGAATCATCCCCTCGAAATCCCCACAAGCATCTCCTTTCTTCTTTGTCCCTAAGAAGGATGGCTCACTATGACCTTGTCAGGATTATCGCTATCTTAACTCCCACACCATCTGAAATGCCTACCCGCTACCTCTGATCTCTGACCTCATTGACGACATAAAGGACTCCACCATCTTCACCAAGTTCGATGTATGATGGGGGTACAATAACATCCACATTCGTGAGGAAGACCAATGGAAGGCTGCCTTCATCACCCCCCTTGGCCTTTTCGAACCCACATTTATGTTCTTTGGCTTTAACAATGCTCCCCCTACATTCCAAGCTTTTAGGAACCATGTCTTTGCTGACATGATCGCAGAACACTGGTTAAAGATCTACATGGATGACATCGGAGTTCACACCAATGGGGACCTTGCCCTTCACCATGACCAAACCAGGCAAGTCCTTCAATGCCTTCGAGAACATGGCCTCTCCCTTCATTTATCCAAAAGCACTTTTGACTCCCCCCATATGGAATACCTCAGCATGATCATTGGACAGGGCACCTTGAGATGGATCCAGTCAAACTCTCCACTATCAAAGACTGGAAACCTCCCTCCTCAGTCAAATGCATCCGTAGTTTCTTAGGATTCGCTAACTTCTACAGGAAGTTCATCCCAAATTTCTCCAACATTGTCACCCCCTTGGTACTCCTCACCCAAAAGGATGAACCTTGGCTCTGGACCTCTCTCCAGGAGAAGGCCTTCACCTCTCTTAAGTCCATCTTCTGCTCTGCCCCTGTCCTCTCCCTCCCCAACACCTCAAAATCATTTTCCCTCATGACTGATGCCTCCCTTCTTGCTGCAGGAGCAGTTCTTCTTCAAGAGGACACCAATGGAGACCTCCACCCCTGCACCTACTTCTCCAACACCTTCAGTCCTGCAGAGAGAAACTATGACATCTATGACAGAGAACTCCTTGCTGTCATCCTATCCCTTCAGGAATGGCAACATTACCTTCTTGGAACTGCCTCCCCTGTCACCATTATCACTGATCATAAAAACCTGTCCTATCTTAAGGACCCTAGAAAACTCTCTCATTGACAAGCCCATTGGGCCCTCACCCTCCTTGACTTCGATATCACCTGGAAGGTCTCCCCTGGTACCCAGATGGGACCTGCTAATGCACTATCATGAAAGGACTTGGTAGACACCTCCCAGGACAACATCAACTCCCCCATAGTCCCTGACCCCATCATTATCAGTGCCCTAAATGTCA
This sequence comes from Boletellus aff. obscurococcineus, assembly GCA_038089335.1. NCBI lineage: Eukaryota > Fungi > Basidiomycota > Agaricomycetes > Boletales > Boletaceae > Boletellus > Boletellus aff. obscurococcineus. Next base: position 8,738 of record JBBPKP010000657.1, on the reverse strand, counting down.
CCCTCTTAGAAAAGATCTGCTCCTCATCTTCCTCAGACCCTCTAGTACTTCGTGCCCTCCAAGCCATCCACAATGGTTCTCCCCTATTCCCTTGCTCTGCTCTCTCTGACTGGTCATTCAATAATGGCCACTTATTCTTCAAGAGATGCCTATATGTTCCCCCTGCCTCTTGCTCCTCTCTCCTTCAGTTTATTCACTCCTCTCCCTCCTCAGGACATGGAGGACAGTTCTGCACCAAAGCTCTAGTAGAACAGGACTTCTGGTGGCCTGGGCTTGGAACCTTCGTTCACAACTTTGTCTCTGGCTATGCCCTTTGCCAACAATCCAAGGTCAACACCCACCCCACCACCCCTCCACTCACCCCCATACCCTCCAAGACCACCCTACCACTCAAGCAACTCTTAGTGGATCTCATCACTGACCTTCTGGTCTTGGCAGGATATGACTCTCTCATGGTTGTGGTCAACCATGGGCTTACTAAGGGGGTAATTCTGTGCCCTTGCCTTAAAACCATTGACACTGCAGGAGTGGCCAAACTGTTCTTCGAAAATGTCTACAAATGATTTGGCCTTCATGAGTCCATCATCTCTGACAGAGGTCCTCAGTTCACCTCTGCATTCTCTCAGGAATTAGCTCATCTCCTCCAATATAACATTCATTTATCCACAGCCTACCACCCTCAGACTGACAGACAGACCAAACAGACAAATCAGGAAATCAAGACCTACCTTTGAGTTTTCTGTTCTAATAACCCAAACTCCTGGGCTGATTTCCTTGTTTCTGCAGAATTCCACCACAACTCGGTCCCCAACAGCTCCACCAAGGCATCCCATTTCTCCCTCATCCTTGGCTATGAACCATGCTCTTTCCCTTCAATATGGAAGACCTTCATCCCTGTGCTGACAGACTGGCTAAACTCCCTTTCCAAAGCTAGGGAAGAAGCCCTTGCTGCACATGACTCAGCCTGCTTGGCGATGTCTCAACACATCACCCAGAACTTCCACCCCTGGAAGGTTGGAGATAAGGTATGGCTTGAGCCACCAACCTCCGCATCCCTTACCCCTCCAGGAAACTGGCACCCAAACACCATGGTCCCTTCAAGATAGCCCAGGTACTATCTCCACTCACCTATCACCTCAGGCTTCCCCCCTCCTGGAAAATCCACGATGTTTTCCGTGCCTTGCTTCTATCTTCCTATCGGCAGACTAAAGCACATGGTCCGTCATTTCCCACTCCACCTTCTGACATCATAGATAATGAGGAAGAGTATGAAGTTGAGGGAATTCTCTCACACAAGGGATCCCCTGGCTGCTTCTATTAGCTGACCACATGGAAGGGATACCCTTCTTTGGAAAATACGTGGGAACCAGAAGTTAATCTCCATTATGCCTCGGACATCCTCTCCAAGTACAAAGCCCTCCATTCACTTCGACAGCAGGCTAGTTTTTGGATGTTGTTGTACCTCTTCATGAGTGTCCTCCCAGAAACTTTCCCTGCTATCCCCTTGCTACTCTTCTTGCCCAAACATTGCCATGTCCTCCTCCAGCAACCTCCCTGCTGCTGCCCTTCGCCTCACTCCTGAATCCACCAAGGAAAACCTTGAGGTCATCACCCAATGCCTCAAAAACTGCTCTCTTGCCCTTGCCTTTGAAAGCCTGGTTGAGGAGGACTCTCCTATTGGTGCACTTCAAAACATCTATTTACAAAATGCTCATTTACTTCTGTACATCCCCCTCTTTGAGTCCATCCTTTCTTCCAATCGTTCTGGGCAGTTTCTGCCCACTCTCCTTTGTCATATCCACAAGGTCACTCTCTGGAACACCCTGGTCACCCTAGACCAGCTTGGGGCAAGGGACATTCCCCCAGTTGCTCGCACCATCGCAGAAAACCTTGCCAACCACCGCACCGCTGAGGGATCTCCCTCTCTGGCCCCTCCCCCGTTTCCTGTCCCTTCCAGGGACTCCCCAGTCAAACCCAGAACCCCTTCCACCACCTCCACCCCTCTCACCCCTAATGAGGAGGTGTTCCTCCAGTGTATTGATGCCTGGTGGAACCCCATCACCACTCCCCTCCCTTTGGACCACCCCCACTACTACAATTCCTGTTTCAATTGCCATTGCCTGGGTTACTATATTCATGAATGTCTGGTCTATATGTGCAATAACTGTGGTCGCTGGGCCCCAGGCCATCTCTCCAACCAATGCCCCATCTCCTCTCCGCCCCCCTCTCACTTCCCTGAACCCATCACCTGGACTATGTCCAGTGGTCGCACCCTCACTGCAGTTGGATCTCTTCCCCACTGACCCACCACCAATTGGAGGGGTCTCCCCATTGAGCAGAATCCAGTGAGCCAGAGAGAACCTGCAGAAAGTTCTGACGAAGAAGATGTAGGAGATAATGAGTCATATGTTCTGGAGTTTGATTCCCCTTCCTTGCAGAGTGCCTCTGACCTCCTTTAATTACTATTCATGTCTTTTTAAACTTGGGAATTTCGAATCTAGTAAGGGGGTAATGTTACAATTTCTTTCCTCTTTAGCCCCCTACGCTGTATGGTAACCCTTCCAGTACTTACCCATTGAAGCTTACCTACTTCTTTCCAATGACATCGCTCTGAGTGTCATCGTCACTTACTCTTTCCCCTTTCCTTTTCTGCCTTGTCTTCCTCCTTTGGTAGATGGTCTGTGCATCCACCCTGTTACATTTTCTTCTCTTCCTCCTCCAGATCCTGCCCAACCTCTGACCTACTACCATTCAATCAATGACCAGTGGGGTCTCCTCATCTCTCCCCTTCTATACAGATGCCTTGGGCCCCTAGCCCCTCGTTCTTAACCCTACCGCTCAGTCGGTCCCTTTGTTCCCCTATATCGGTAACCATTGTCTTCCCTATATGGACTACTCCCTTCTTCTCCTAATCTGGTAGCCATTGTTCTCCCAGATTGTCTTCCCCATTCCTCCCCTATAAATACCCATCGTAGCCATCCTGTATTCCATAGCTAGATCTACATTTAAACATGTAACTCTTCTCACTCTGAGTGTGTTGGCATCACTCAAGATCCTGGACCTCTATCAGACCTCATGTCACTGCTGAAGGACACGCTCGACAGCAAGATCATTTACGTCGACATAACAAAAGATCTAGCTAGTCCTGATGCCCCTGCTTTTTAGCAGAAGGGCACTACCTGAATACAACCACGTCGTACGGTTTACGACAGGCAGAGTCCTCTGACTCAGAAAGCTCAGAACACTCATCGCACTTGGAATATCTTTCCCCATCCCCCACCCCTCCTTGAACGGAGAGAACCCCATTCCAAACCAGAAGAAGGAGAAGCCCCTCCATATCTCTCCCTGCTCCCCCAGTTCTTTCCATTACCCCACCACCGGTCGACACCCCTAGGATTGAACAAACTAGAAACCCTCTTTCCAAGGAAGCCACCCCTCTTACCGCTATACCCCTCCCCTTACCAAGTCCAGAACTGGAAGCATTGCCCACCATAGACGACCCCACCCCCAATAACCATTCCAATTCCTCCTCCAAAAGCAACCAACCAATGGACCTAGTCGTCCCACAAGTGTTTGAAGCCAGAAGAACTGAACTAAAGGCTGGGCTACCAAATGATTTTGATGGGGAGCCCAAAAGCGCCAGCTGATGGATGTTGGCGATGATTGCCTACTTTGAAATGAATGAGACCCTCTACAATATGGACACAGAGTGGATCCTCACCTGCCTGAATAAGATGAATACTGGAAGGGCTGCCATATTTGTAGAAACCTGGTACCCGAAAGCAGCAGAGTCAACTTTCATACAGTTTAAGACAGCTTTTGAGGCCTCTTTTGTACCAGTCGGGCTGAAAGAAATCGCCTGGAACAAGCTGTATAACATCAAGCAGGCGGACTACCTGGACCCCAAGGAAAGAAACCCCTTGAGGAAGTGCCTCAGAGACTTTCACAGATTCATCACCACCTTTGAAATAGTGGCTGGGTGAAGTGGCTTAGATACTGGCCACGATGAGATCCTAATCGACCTTCTGAGGAAGGGAGTGCACTTTAGGCTCATGTAGATGATGATCATGATCAACCCCCAGCCAACGACTTGGAAGGACTGGGTAAAGCAAGCCCGGAACTTTGAGCAGAACACTATCAGACTTGACCAGCTCAGGGACAGGAAAGGATACTACGTCCCAGGAGCCATGACAACTACCCCTCGACAAGACCCTAATGCGATGGATGTTGACTCCATCCGACTGACTCCTGAACAGTGGGCAGAATGCTTTAGGAAGAACCTTTGCTTTGTCTGTAAAAAGCAAGGGTGTCGCTCCTTCAACCACCAAAAGGACAGGGGCAAAGCCTCGGCTAGGGCCAGGACCACTCAGATCAACCCCCTTGACAATTATGCCTCCACCTCCAGGTACTCTAGAGAGGAGTTGGCAAAGGTGCTTGATATTGCCCTTAGCACCAACGCTGAGGAATTGGAGTCAGTTGCTGCCAATGTGTGAAGGATTGCAATCAAACAGGGTTTCACCTGGGGAGGGAAGTAGTAACGTCTTCTCCTCCCAAATGGATTGCCAATGTAATTGTATCTAAAGGAGATCCCTGCTCTATGAGAATTTCTTTGACTCTCTCCTACCCTGGCAAGAAAACCATTATGATCCTCACCCTCATTGACAGTGGAGCAACCAAGAGCTTTATAAACCTGATGACCCTCCGCTTAGGAGGATGGACCCCCTGACGACTGCGAACCCCTCTTATTGCAAAGAATGTCAACGGAACACAAAACCAGGCAGGATTAATCCGCCTTTATGTCCCCTTAATTATGACCTGTGGAAAATTAAGGGAATGACGAAACTTTTATGTGATCAACACTGCTAAAGATGTGGTGATCTTGGGCATAGACTAGCTCCAGAAACATAACCCCTGCATTGATTGGACTCGAGAAGAACTATCCCTTGCTGACAGACCGATCTCCCTGCCTCACGCCCTAACCAACAACAACAACCACCCCTATCTTCTCTGATACTTGGGGATGCATTACGAACAGGACACTGACCTCTCCATATGAAAGACCACCCTCTCGACACAGATCGCCCAGGAGTTCAGGAAGGAAGAAGCCCCCTTACCTTCCATTTGTGACAACTTCACACATGTCTTTAAGGAACCCCCGCTTGGAACCCTCCCTCCTGAATGAAAGTTTGACCATGAAATTGTCCTGACTGATGCCTTTGTCCCCAAGGTTGCAAAGGTTTACCCCCTAAACCCTAAAGAAATGCTTGCTTGCAAAGAATTTGTAAATAAACATCTCATGTCAGGAAAGATTGTCCAATCCAAGTCCCCTCAAGCAGCGCCATTCTTCTTCGTAGCAAAGAAAGATGGTTCCCTACACCCTTGCCAGGACTACAGATATGTCAACTCTTTCATGATCAAGAATGCCTACCCACTGCCCCTGATCTCCGAACTCATTGACAAGGTTAAGGGGTCATCCATTTTCACCAAAATGGACATTCAATGGGGGTATAATAATGTTCAGATTAAACCAGCTGATTGATGGAAGGCCGCCTTCATCACCCCTCTTGGGCTGTTCAAACCAACTGTTATGTTTTTTGGACTGACTGGGTTCCCCTCTATATTTCAAGCCCTTATGGATGATGTTTTTCAAGACTACCTTGCAGAGGGCTGGCTCATCATCTATATGGACGACACCCTTATCCATTCCTCTGATCAGAAAACCCACGACGAGTGAACCAAAAAGGTCTTGCAACAACTTTCTAATCACCAGTTCTTCCTGAAGCTGTTGAAATGCTTCTTCTCTGTGAATGAAGTGGAATTTCTAGGAATCATTTTATAACCAGGGGAAATTATGCTGGACCTGGGAAAACTGAATGCTATTGATGAATGGACCCCCCCAAAATCAGTGAAGAACATGTGCTCCTTCCTGGGATTCTGCAACTTCTACCGAAAGTTCATTGCAGGCTTTTCTGACATCGCTCTACCCCTGAACTCCTTGACATGCAAGGGAGCCCCTTGGGCATGGACACCTGCATGTGATCATGCTTTTCACCAATTACAGGAAGCCTTTAAATCGAAACCCATTCTTTGCCTTCCCGATAATACCGCCCCTTTCTGGGTAATGACTGATGCATCCCTCGGAGCTTGTGGGGCAGTCCTCATGCAAAAAGACACAAACGGAGACCTCCATCCCTGCACTTACTTCTCTAAGACCTTTTCCCCTGAAGAGCACCACTATGATATTTATGATTGGGAGCTTCTTGCTGTGATCTGCACACTTGAGAAATGGCGCCACCACCTTATGGGAATGGCTCACCCTGTGATAATCTTGACTGATCTTAAAAACTTGAGCTATTTCAAATCACCCCATTAATTGTTGTGCCAGCAGTCCCGCTGGATGCTTTTTCTGATGGACTTCGATTTGGTATTCCACCACCTCCCTGGAACAGCAATGGGACCTGCTGATGCATTGTCCTGACTCCATCTCCCGGATACCTCGACTGACAATCAGGATTTGATCCTCCTCACCCCCACAACCATTGTCCGTACCATTGACATTGCCCTCAGGGACCAGATCACTGCCTCCTCCCTAACTGATGACTTTGTCACCTCCGCACTCAACAGCCTCTCCTCTCCTTTGACGACACACCTGTTCTCTTCTCTAGCAGATTGGCAATACACTGATAACCTCCTGTACTACAAGGACTGCCTCTATATCCCCCCTGACTCTTGCCAATCTCTGATGACATTGATATATAAATCCCCCGCGGGGGTACATGCTGGCACTTTCTGCCTCTTATCCCTTCTCCGGCAGGATGATTGGTGGCCAGGGATGGCCACTTTCATGTGTAATTTCATAGCAGGCTGTGCTGTATGTCAGCAGAACAAAGTCATCACCCACCTGGTCGCTCCTGGCCTTTCTCCTATCCCTTCTGACGCTACCTGGCCCTTCCAGCAAATCTCAATCGACTTTACGTCTGGACTCCCCACTGTGGGATCACTGAATGCTATTCTGGTCGTGGTCGACCATGGGCTTACAAAGGGGGTGGTTCTTATTCCCATGAACGTAAACGCCAACGCTGCCGAAGTTGCCAAATTATTCTTTACCCACCTCTTTTCCTGATTCGGTCTGCATGACAAAGTAATTTCCGATCAGGGACCCCAATTTGCATCTGCCTTTGCCAGAGAACTCACTTGACTTCTAAACTATGACATTGCCCTCTCTACTGCCTACCACCCACAGACTGACGGAGAAACCAAACGGGTCAACCAGGAGGTGGGAACCTATCTGCGGATGTTCTGCCAAGCAAACCCAATGTCCTGGCCAGAACTCCTTCCTATGGCTGAATTCTCTCATAACACCCTAACTTATTTCATAACAAAGAAGTCTCTGTTTTCTCTCATAATGGGTTATGAACCCCAAGCCTATCCTGCTTTAGGAAAGACCTTCATTCCCACACTAACAGAATGACCCTCCCTCCTCAAAAAGGCTAGAGATGATGCCTTAGTGGCACACCACCTTGCCCAATTAGAAATAAAGCAGCAAAGGAATGGCAAACCACCTTCCTGGAAAGTTGGGACGAAAGTTTGGCTTAATGCCATGAATTTAAAAATACCCCATGCCTTCCCAAAACTGGCTCCTTGTCACCTCGGCCCTTTTGAGATCGAAAGGGTCCTTTTGTCATATCCCTGTCCTCACCGCAGTCCAACTCCAGTGCTCTGCACTAACTCCACCCATCACCTCCACCATTCCTCCCTCCAACTCTGAAACTCCAGCAACTCCGTTTCCTTTCCTTTCCCAGACACTCTTGCTGTGCGTCTACTCTTTTTTAGTTCCACTTATTTAGTTGTTTCCGACCCGGCACGCAGCTCCGGACATGTTCCTTCTCCGTCCCATCTTACTAATCCATCTCTCCGTACTCTTCCATTTTACATTAGAAATCCACAGTACTCTATCACTAATCCTTTCACCAACTCCATAGAATCATCTAGAGTACTCCGTACAATTCCGACTCCGTAGTATAAATACTGTAGAACTCCGTCCTGTAGTCTTTAGTTTGGTTATCAAATAAGTCACCTCCTGACAACTCCGACCCCTCTGCTCTTCTCTCTGTTTCCTCCTCCTCCGACCTCCGACCTCCGACTCTGAGGACAGCAAGTACAAGGGTGTGACACATAAGTCCTGCACCAAGTCCTCGCCCCCTCTGACACTTCTGCCTTTCTCTGTCCCGGACTTCGTCAGAGTTAAACCCGGAGGAACTGGACTTAACAGTATAACCAAACTCAAGCTTGTACTCGCCGTTGACCCCCATGTCCAGAATCACCACAACCCACTGTGAACGACTCGAATCGGTTTTTGGATCGTCATGCACAGTCCCCAGAGACTTCATCAGCCTCACCACTAGAGAAAACCCCTCCGCCTCTACTGGACCCCGTCGCATCCGCCCATCGGGCCCCTTCGCATCTCTGCTCACTCCCCTCCCCAACACCATGATCGCCACTCACCACCTCCAGGACCTCTTAGACCAGCCCAAGGCAGTGGATGAAAGTCCAGTAGCCCTGAGCCTCCTGGGTTCCGGAGATGGCGGTCTGCTATCCAACCATTTGTCCAAGCCCTCTGACAATGAAGAAGGGCCCAAGGAACCACACTCCCCCACCAATGACATCCCTCTGGATTTCGAGCCAATTGCACAGCTCACTGACGCCATCCGAGATATGACTCAGAAGGCACTCTGGCA
>JBBPKP010000656.1:0-11509 GCA_038089335.1 Boletellus aff. obscurococcineus | reverse complement strand
CCGCCCCGCCCGCCAATTCCCCACTCTAGCGTCGCATATCACTACCAACCCTCGCCATGGTCAACACATCCCCTCCCCACCATGCTCCCCTTCCCCCTATGACTACGACGACCCCTACTCCACTGACGCCTATGGCAACATTACAGATTCCCCTGGCAGGTATGCGGATTGAAGAGGTCTCGATGGTGTCGTGACCATAACTGGGGGGTAATGTTACATTTCTTTCTTTTCTTTGTCTCTATGATTCTTTTCCTGTTATCGTACTCTTCCATATTCAGCAATGCCCTTGACCCTTTCCTTTAGTCATTGCCTCATAGTCAGCATGTGCTGCCGTCGCATAGATACTCATAGCTTTGTAGTCAGCATGCGCTGCCCTCACATAACTACTCATCGCTTTGTAGTCATTGTCCATAGCTTTGCATAGCTTTTTCCCTTCTTTGTCTTTCCTCAGGCTGCACTTCTGCTTAGTCATACAGTAGCTCTCTCAGTATATAAATCCAGAGCTCACTCCTGTATTCCTCAGCTTAGCTCTCCCTGACAATACCCATTGTCTTTGCTCCTCCTTGCTCTAAGCCACTCTTCATCCCACTCCCTCTATTAAGGGAGTCTCTTAGTCGATGCTCGTCATCCCTCCACCCCTTATCTCTGAGGGGAGTACTCTTGACGTTCAACCTTACTTAAGGTCTCCTCTAGTCCTGTAGTCCGCTTAGTCCATCTCAGGGCTATGCTCATCCTTACCCAGGCCAAGCATAACACCTTCCTATAAGTGGACTCATGATGGAGGAATACTACCATCTTGGTACCAGCAACAGGAAATGCAAGCCACCAATTCAAGCATCTCAGAGAGATAAGTGACATGGAGGAAGCAATTTCATAGCAACAAGAAGCTGTTAACCTTACTCCAGATGGCCATCCTGACAAGCACTGCTCATATTTCCCATCACTACCACCAAGGTGGTGGTGGTCCTTCACCACAAGTCCTCCACTCCTGCTCCTTCTTGGACTAGGCTTGCTAATTCCGCACCTGGCACAGGTGGCACCCCGCTGTGCCCTTGTCTCCTACCTCGATCTTGATTCGGACATTGTGTCTCCTGCTCCAGCATCGCGAGCGAGCGCTGCGCGCCGGGCGAGGCGATAGTAACTATCATGAGGCCACAGCTCTTGGCCTGGTTGGGGGAGCGAGACAGCATTGCGAGCAAAGACTAAGACCCCCCCGTCTGCACGCGAGCTGACTGTCTCGCCTGCAAAGGACGGGTCTGGTGGATCACAAGCAGGAACGCTTGGCCGTTGGTGGCGGGTTCAAGCACACTTTCAGTCCCCCTGCGACAGCAGGTCTGCAGGGGGCGTGAGCAGAGGGGCAGGTCGAGTGGGTGCCCTGGACAAGCAGGCGTTTAGCGTTGGTTTGGGTCAACCGCGCGGGTGTGGGCGCACGCTGGGTGTCCGCTGCCCGACATAGTGTACTGTCATTGCCAAGGTGGCTGAGCCAAGGGGAGGAACGTTAGCTGTGAAACGGCCAGTGTACAGAGGGCGGCGAGAACGGAGCGCGACTTGCCCCGGCGTGCGAGAGCGGCAAGTGGCGAGTGGACAGATCGAAAGGAGCGGGGCTGGACCACTTGCAAAAGCAAAGGCGCGGTCTCTTCGCTCACTCGACACGAGGGTGCGAAAACGGGGAGAGAACGGGCGGGCCGAGAAAAGCGGGCCGCTTGCGGAAGGCGCGGTCTCTTCGCTCGCTCCGGTCGGCGAGGGAAAAAATCAAGCATGCCTACCGCCAGAAAATCCCCCGTCCTTTGATTCCCTGCATTCCCTGCACTCCCTGACTGCGCGCGAACTCGAGCGATTTGAACGATCGTTGCCTGCCAGGCCCACCTGGGGGGGAGTGCATTGCAGGTCAGCAATAGCTAGCATTCGTCGTTCATCCGGTGTCGACGACCCGCGTGGCAGCGCTGCGGCGCGGGCGAGTTGTCTCGCCTCGACCCGTTGCTGGCGGCGACAAAGAGCGAAGTCGCACGACTCACGGTAGCGACACTGCCACCACTTTGCACGCGGACGTCGCTGGAAGCAGGTCGACGCGTCTCGTTTCATGTCCATCATCGTCAAAGTACTTTTCGCGCTGTCCCTTGTCCTCGTTCCCTCCATGATTTTCGGGTTCGGTAGGAAAAGGTGGGACCCCAAGGGCAAGGTAGTCCACAATCTCGTTCAGTCCACATCCAGGTCGCTGATGCCATCGGACAGCACGTCTACATCACAGGCGGCAGTCAGGGTCTTGGACTTGGACTCGCAAAAATCCTCGTAAAGAGGGGCGCGAACATTTCCATCGTGGCGCGGTCGCAGGACAAGCTAGACAATGCCCTGAAAGAGCTCGAGGTGCGCATGCAACATCAAATCCGTCATTTATTCGTTCCATTAACGTCATATCCGGTGCTGTCGCCGCATGGCTCACGCAGGCGCTGCGTGTCTCTCCTACGCAGACTCTACACGCATTCTCCTTCTCCCTTACCTCTGCGTCGGCGTCTGCCGAGGCCTTGTCAGCGGTAACAGCCGCTCACAACGAATTTCCAGATGCCATCTTCTGCTGTGCTGGCGCTGCAAGGCCCATGTTTCTGGTGGACATGGGGGAGGCAGAGCTGGAAGGTGGCATGAGGGACGGCTATTGGGTACAGGCGTGGACTGCTTGGGTAAGTCGGTGTTGGCGTTCTGCTCTTTCTATCATTAAGCTTTGCATCCAGGCAGCCGTGAAAGAGATGGTAAAGAGAGGGAAAAAAGGCAAAATCGTGCTCGTTTCTTCTACACTCGGATTCATGTCGTTTGTGGGCTACTCTTCGTACTCTCCCGCCAAGCACGCTTTGAGAGGTATGCCAGCCCCATGTCTTCTCGTGCCGTCAGCTTGGTAATGGGCACTTCTGGACTGTAGGTCTAGCGGAGTGTCTTCGCTCCGAAGGCCTCCTTTACGGTTTCACCACTCACATCTTTTTTCCGCCCACGATGTACACGCCTGGCTTCGACGAAGAGAACAAGACCAAGCCTGCTATCACGCGCAAGATCGAGTCGGCAGACGAAGGGCTGACCGCGGAACAAGCGGCCCAGGCTCTCTTCAGCGGCGTCGAAAACGGCGAGTTCCACATCACCGCAGATCTGATCACAAGTTTGTTCAAGTCCTCGACGAGGGGGAGCTCACCCAGGGGAAACGCGTTCGTCGAGACGGTCTTGGACTTTGTTGCCCTGGTCCGTTACTTCGAGCACTTTGCCTCACTCATCTGTAATCTGATGCCTTGGGTTAGATTGGAGTGCCCATTTGGCGTCGGTCAGTCGATCACCAGATTGTTGCGCACCGGGAAGAACACAACGCGTACCTGGCGCAAAAAGGTTTTTTTGATTCCGCCAATTGATACCCACATCCTGTTTGCCGTGGCTGAATTGAATTTGTTCTGAATCGACGTGGCCGTTGACTGGGATGGCGATGTACTATGTCGGGGTTTCGTTGAGTCCCCTATCGTCTTGCACTAAACACACCTATAGGATTGTGTGTCCTTGCTCTTCGAACGGATTGTCCAAGGAAGCCCTAGCGGGTTAGCATTGACCAATTTCTGAGGTTGCCGCAGGTTTGAATTCGGGCCTTCGGGGTCTTCATTGCTCGGTCAACGACCACAGCCTATAAGACACATTACAAATCTTCTCGACTTGCGTGCAAGCCACCTCCGCGGCCATTGCTACGCCCGCCGGCCCGTGTTTGTCTATTAAATGTTTTACCGCTGCATCAGCGAGCTAGTCCGGCCAAGATTTACCGATAGCCTTGCGTTTCGCACGCCCGGGACTCGCACGGCGACGCAGACCTGACATTGAGAAACCGAAAGTGGTGTGGGCTGCTTGCTTGTCAGACGGCGTCTCGTTCCTGTGGTGCGGTTTCACAATGACGGGTCGCACGCAGGTCAATTGTGTCCGCCGCCACGTATTGGTCGGCTCATTGGGTGAGGGCGACGGTAGAAGCGCGCGGCGAAAGTTTCAGGGACGCGGGCGGCCGGGGCGGTGCTCCAGAGTTCCTTCAAGCAGAGTTCGTTTAAGCAAAGACAGTTCGGCGCGCGGCCTATGCCACGTTTGTTCCGTACGCTGATTGCACTGTGCATCATGTCGTCCATTCAGCTGCGGTGGTGCTATGACTGTACGCGGTTCAGGTAAAAACCCGTCACCAGTGGGCTCTCGCCCCACAGCCTCCAGGTAGTTCATGGGCCGGTATCCGATCGTGACGAAATGACCCGTACAGCGCCCCTGTCCGCGCAATGGAGGCTAAGCGAACGCCGGACGTTGCTACATTCATTGCCCAGACCCGGGACATGAATGACCGCATCCCCTCGGGGGTATAAAGCGGCGCGACGCGAGAAGGATCCCGACCGCATAGTACCAACACCACCCGCCTTCTCCGCCAGCTAGTCACGTATCATCATGCGCTTTTTCGAGGCTGCGCTCTCGCTCGTGCTCTTGGCCGGCTCTGCGCTGGCTCAGTCGACCACGCTCACGTACCCTCCCGCCGGGAGCGTCCTGACCGCCGGCGCCAACTTTACCGTGCAAATTGGGATGGGGGTACGTACCCTCGTCGCGATGACGCGCCCGCTTGCTCACCCCCACGCGCCACGCAGGGCTACCCCGAGAACATTGACGTCGTCGCCATCGTCATCGGCCTCATGCCGTGCTACGGCGGCGAGTGCTTCCCCCCGAGCGAGTCCGTGGGCGACATCCTCTACCAGGGGCCGTACACCCCCCAGCCGGTTAACAATTACGTTAACTACACGGTGACGGTGCCGGAGGGCTTCCCCGCTGGTCCCGCATCGTTGAACGCGATCAACTTCTTCATGGTTGGAGTGAGTGCTGTCCGGCTCGGAGGCGCGTGCGCTGACGTATATGATAGGCGTCATATGTGCCTGTCGTGGACTATTTGAACGAGACCGTCACGGTCGTAGCCGCTAGCTGAACGAATGATGGACTTTGGAGGGGAACGGCTCGGATCGTTTCTTTCGCTACCGGGCTCTTCTAGTACTCCATCCGCGTAATAATCGTCTAGTAGCATACGACATTGTGTAGTGTAGGCAACGCTATATATATATTCCCACGCTTTTCGCCTTTAGCGACCTCGTCCCGCTGTTCCATCATTACCGGGAACACGGACAGCAACTCATGTTTCGCATGCATGCAGTCAGTACAAGCTTTGAATTTACCCATTGACCGTGTAGAGTGACCCGGACGCAGTTTCGCGCTTCACGGACGACATACCTAGCCTCGGCGGGTGCGGTCGGGACCATCGTTGCCGGCGAGAACGGCAACGGCGGAGCAGGCCAGGGCGCACCAGCCGAGCCAGCGCCAGACGTACCCGCCCCGGGTTCCACCGACGTCGAGGCCAGCGTCGTCGCCGAGCCCGAACCACTCAGGACGGTCCTCCCCGACCTCGCGGACAAGGTGCCGTGGCAGTTCCACTCGCTCAGCGTCCGACGACGTTTACCCTTTTTTTTCTTTATTTCTACAGCTCTCGATATACCCCGCGCCGACGCCGACACTCGTGCTTCTCGACACGCCCTCGCCGCTCGAGCTACGGATCGGACAGACGAGGCGGCAAGTGTGTGGGTACTACTCTGACGCGCGTACGCGGGTGCAGGGCGTGATCGACCGATGGATCCGCGTCGAGGAAGCAGTCGAGTGTACGTCTCGCCCACCGGCGCTTCCCAACCCCGTCCCCCGCTCACCTGCCCCACGCCGTGTCCCTCTCTCTAGCGCGCCTCAAGTCCTTTCGCGACCCCGCGGAGCCGCTCAACCCCGGTCTGCTGTATACGGGCGTGTCCGCGCTGACGGCGTCGGTGCTGGTCCGCTCTCGCTCGCTGCCGGTGCGGTTCCTCGTCCCGCCGCTGTCGTTGGTGGGCACGTTTGCGTATTTCCTGCCGCGCACGGCGGGCCGCGTGGGCGGCTGGGTCGAGGAGCTGGAGGGCACGTATGTGCCGCGCGTGGGTGAGATCAGGCGGACGGGCGTCGCACACACGGGCATGGCGTTGGGTATGCTCGGCGAAAAGTATAGAGCAGGAAAGGAGGGCCTCGGAAAGGGCGCAGAGAGTGTGGTGGACGGGATCGAGCGCAGTACGGGACTGAAGCTGGGCGGGATGCTAGGATGGACCAAGGTCGAGGAGGACAAAAAAGGATCCGACGAGACGAGGGACGTATAGATTATTTTTTATAGAGACTCGCTGGGCTCCCTCTACAATAATCCCAGACGCAAACGGGAGCGCGCTCACTTCTTCTTGGCCCCGCCTGCCTTGGTCGGCTTCTCCTTGGCCATCGCGGGCTCCTTCTCGCCCTCGATGCCCGCCTGCAACTCCATCCACTGATCCCCCGCAATCTCGCCCCCGAACCGCCGCTTGAACCGGGTCATGCGCCCCGTCCCCTCCTCCTCCTCGTCCTGGTTGTTCTCCGACGACGCGCCGCAGAGCCGCTCGGTCGCGTTCCAGAGCGGGTGGTT
The DNA here is from genome assembly GCA_038089335.1 of Boletellus aff. obscurococcineus. Lineage (NCBI taxonomy): Eukaryota > Fungi > Basidiomycota > Agaricomycetes > Boletales > Boletaceae > Boletellus > Boletellus aff. obscurococcineus. The sequence goes on along the minus strand of JBBPKP010000656.1, from coordinate 5,016 downwards.
CGTCGTGTCGCGCGTGAGGATGATCTTGGAGCGCGGCGAGGTCGTCCAGTGGGTGAACGTGGACCCGTCTGCGCGGGTGACGTGCTGGAGGAAGTGGGGCACGACGGGCGCGGGCAGCGTCCGGGCGTGCTTCTTTTGGATGTGGGACCGGCCGTAGGGGGACGTGGAGTGCCAGCGGGGGCGGGCCGGGGCCGGGGCGCAGACGGGCGCAGGCAGGGCGCGGAGGAGGCGCGCGGACGGGGAGAGCGACATGGGTATGGCGGGCGTCGTCGTGTTCGGAGGGAAACTTTTTGCCAAACAAACTCAGACACGCGCTCGGCTGCGCTTGCGAGATCATCTACGCCCCGACATGTATGCATCACCATCACAGCACAGCTTATGGAGAGCTGCCATCCGTCGTTTTTCCAAGGGAGCATGAGCGGACCGAGTCGATTGCGCATACGTCGGGCGTCTCGACGCCACGCAACCTCGACGGCATCTCTCTGTCGCGCCGCCTTCTTGTCCCGAGATGCCTGCACGTCTCTGAGCGCTGCCTTTAACGCCGGATGGGTACGCTTGGCTCTGTTTTGGACGATGTCGCGCCCACCAGAGCGAGCGTCCAGTCAGACGCGGCTGAACCTCTTTACGCATCAATGAAGGCTGCTTTCGCAGGCAGATTAGGTCGGTGCTCGCAGTCTCGAGGGGCACCGTTCGTCTCAACATCGGAACTTGAGGTCGCGGAGCTCACATACCACCACGCGGAGCAAGAACGCCGTGGGGGGACGGAGATATAGTGCGCTGAGAAGCAATCTGGGGTTTCGAGTACAATACAACAGGGCGACCGCCCTGTGGGGAACGGTCAGTCTGAGTTACGCCCTATTTGATGAATCTATGCACTGATGCAAGACCTGGGTCTCGCACAATGTAAAAGCAGGCCGCGGTGCATGTCAAAACTGGCCCGCATCTGGGGCCTAGGCAGGCACAATGAAGGAGTTGGGGTATGCCCGATGATCAAGGCTGCGCGGCAGGCCAAGTCAAACACCGCCGTCGAACACAGGGATACCGCGATGGTCGCTCGGCCGATGCAAGCCATACGCAGGCAGGTCTCCTGGTGCAGCTGCCAAGGTTGACCGTCATCGGGCCGGTTTTACGTGTCCCGCTTCCCGCCCCTTGCTTTTTCGAGCCGTTGGCTCAATGCTAGACGGCAGCGACGGGGAACTATACCCTGAGTGCAATCGTGACATCGACTAATTGTATTCTGTTTTTGCTCGTCTCTGCTGCACCCCTTACGGTGGCGTGCGACATGACGGGTACCAGTGCAGACTCTATCCCTCATCACTTTCGAAACTGGGGGCACTGAATATCGGAACAGGAGAGCAACATTTCGCCGATGGGCTGCGTATGTGCCTGGTGTGGAGTAGAGACCGTGCTGCGGGTGCCTGGAGAGCTGGCAGCGTATGCCGCTGCCGTCGGGGGGTCTGCCAACGGGCATCAATTAGCGGCGCTCATGGTCAGAGTGGTTGGTCGGGAGCGCCGCGTTCGCTCTCCACATTTGTCTCCCCCCGTACGTGCGCGCGGCAGTTGGGAACAGAAAGAAAATGGCGCGTTGCTATATTTCTCATGGGTATCGTCGTCGCGTTCTGGCCGTGACCCAGCCACGGGCTCCGAAAAATGATTTTAGTATCCTCATCGCATGCACCATAGGACGTCCTCACAACGACGCATGTCGCGACAGCGCGATGAACTATGTCTACGCCCTGAATGGTAGCAAGCAGTGCACAGGGAACCCGGGTATGCCACAAACGCGGGATCGCGGTAAGCGGTATGATGTTTGGCCAGGAATTGGACGGCAAGCGGCTCTCTAGACAACTGTGTGAACAGAAACGGAAAAAGAAAGACGGGGCATGTATCTATGATCGCACGATGAGCATCAGTTCTCTCGAGGAAAGGGGCTTTTCCATAAAATACATCTTCTGCTGCCAGAAATTCATCAGTTCCGAACTTTTATGAGCAGACAAAGCCAAGGTTACTGCGAAAGACCAACTTATTTCGATGCCGTGGGGCCCGCGTTTAGGGGTAGGTGGGTAGCAATACACAGACGTGGGGATTCGTAGTGGAACATGCAAGCGTTCCTGGTCCGTGCGTGAGCGACCAAAGTGTGCTGTAGGCTCAGAGAATCCTGTCTGCCGACGACGGCACAATTTGGCGTACACTGACGTCATCGGGTCCTGGACACATATATATGCGACTCGCCTCGCAGTATTATCCCCCAACCTGCTTCGACTCGTGGAAACAGCCTGGTGGGGCGGAAACACTGAAGAGCGCTCGGACAGTACTCTTCCGTGTTTCCGACCTGCATTCTGGACTTTCTTTTGACGGTTTCAATCTGAGCAGCGTGGACGGGACTCAGTGCAGGCACTGGCTGCCTAGTATACTGTGTGTGCCATTCGTGATCGAGCACTAGGGCGAAGTCGCCTGGAAATGGCTTGATGGTTCGTTGACAATATCATCAGGCATGGTGTAGTACTAGGGGGTGAACGAGACGAACGATCCGGGCGGGATTCCAATCACCGCAAAAAATGAGAAGCATCGGGCAGACTCGCTTTGTGTGTGCGTCGGTGAGCGCTGTGAAGTGAACAGACATGGTTGCGCAATACATAAAATCCAGGATTAATTATTCAACACAGCACATGGAGAGGCTGAGGGCCATCCCCCAGGGGTCGTGGTCGAGGAAGAGTGGCCAGGATGACCGTAACGCATCCAACGAGGTCGCCAGGCGAGGCACAATAGTGCGCGCTCGGTCGATGATAACGGTGATCAGAAACCCCTCACCACTTGACGACGACGTATTAAATAACCTCCAAAATTATACCGGTGCCTCCAAGAACATCCCTAGAACGGCAGGGTGCAGTCGCGCACGCCGAGCGCGAGGGGGAGTGGAGCGGACTTGGAGATGTTGAGCGCGATCGGGAGCGCAAGAACGATGGAGATGGTGTCTACATGGGTTGGAAACTGTGCTGGGTGGATGGCGCAGCGAGCGGCGCGCTACGAGTCGAAACGGAGTCGCTGACTGGGAAAACGACGAGTCAGCACCGGCAGAACGAATGCAAGACAGGCAACATACTTGAAGGGCTACTTTGCAGGTGCCGCAATGAACCGAGGAGCCGCGAGCCGCGACTTACCACATTAGGAAGCAGCGCGAGCGTATGTGACCTCTGTTCTCATGGGCTCCGAGAAGTACAGCCGAAATCGAGCTCGATTCGACCACGTGCGACTTGCGAGTCAATAACTGTCCTTTTCCCAAACAATTTCGTTGATGGACCGCGCTTTCTCGCCCTCTTCCAACCCTGCGTCGCCCAGCACGACTGCACCTGGTTCGGAAGGGACCCAGTGGTACGCTCACCCCCACCGAGGCGCGTGCGTCATTGTTACAGCCCCGCCCGGTGGAGTTCCAACAACATCGGCATCACCCAACATGCATCCCTGATCGACCGGTTCGATCCCTGTCCGTACGTCGATGACGCCGGCGTCCAGGAGGCACACTACCTCACGCACTGTCTCCCGACGACGACGTCCGGGCGCGGCACGCGGCCGTGCTCCGGCGGGTGTAATTTCAGTCACGACCGACCGTAGTCGCAACGGTCCGAGTTGACGCAACTCGAAGAAGGGTGACACCTAGTCTGAACCTCAACCCGTTGCATCACCCTCGTTCAGTTCCTTCTCCCCTTTTTGCTTGCTCCGCCGCTTTCCCCCGACAGGCCGTTCCTGTCCTATCGGTAAGTCGGTCAACATCTCACTGGCTGGTTCTTGCTACTGAATGACGACCTCGTTCCCTTCGGACTCGGATCTCGTGACACTTTAGGCATGTAAACATTGGTAGGAGGCTCTCCTGGCCAAGTGGGAGACACGTTCGCAACGCAGGGAAAGATATGGGCACACGTGAGAAGGAACTCACCCAAAAGGATCGACTGAACAGCAATGTTCGCGACTGACGACGGCGACTACGATGGCGCCGGCGATGGTGAGAGGGCTTCCACTTCTCGTCGGGGTCCTTCAGTTTTGCAACTGGCGCGGACAAGCGTGGGCTTACCGCGGTGAACACGATCAGCCATGCCTGCGAACAGTCCGATCCGGCAATATGGTCGAATAGTCGTGTCGTCAACGATTTTTCCGTATGTTCGTCTTCATACGGGGGTCGGTCTACCGCGGTCCAAAGCTGTCGTACGTGCTCGGCTGATCGCTGAATGACGGTATTTCTAGACTGACACGTTTGTATTGCAGGCACACGGGCGGCCCAAGACCATCTCTTGGCCGCTGCTCGCACAAGGCATCAGCTTCGCGCGGACAGGATACCTGGGATTTGGTGGTTAGGATAAAATGGGCTATTGAAGCCCTCGCACGTGCTAGCACATCCCGAATGACAGCATTTTCAGGCTGACTGGATGGCATTGCAGGCCCGCTGATGGACCTCTTGACCACTGCACGCACGAGGCGTCAGCCTCGTACTGACAGGATACCCGCGATAAGTCTGTGGTTAAACTAAAGGGGCTACGTCACAGATTGACGAAACCGCTGACGATCCGAGTCTGAGCCCGGCGTTCGACATTCTCCCGGATGTGGGTGAGAAGCCCCCCTCATGACGGGTCCCAGAGAAGTTATCCGGCCTGGTGCCAGGTAATCCTGCAGTATTTCTGATATTAGGCTATGGAACGGTAGGAGACTAGTGATGGTACTTCAGAATTTGTCCCCGTTGATTTTGCGTGCTGCGTAGATGTCGAAATTGCTGTCCGTCTGCTCACTCAGGTGGTCCGATATGCAGACGATGAAACAGCTCGACATCAACAACGGCGGTCTAGGGTACCCCGACTTCGAAGCCTGGTAAAAGCCTTCCTGTGGCAGGTCCCGAGGAAGCCATCCGGCCTGACGCTGGATGTTCCGATAACTGGCTATACATGGTAAGAGATCGGTGGTAACAGTGTTGTCATTGACACTGACTAGTTTACAAGGGTCAAGATGGCGCCCAATTGTCTCCCGGAC
>JBBPKP010000655.1:0-11510 GCA_038089335.1 Boletellus aff. obscurococcineus | reverse complement strand
AGGTTTCGGACTTGACACGGGTTTGACTTTAGTTACACCGGAACACTGGTACCCTATAGCATAATAACCTTAGAGACTCGGTTTACTATTTATACAGGTAGCTACAGTGACAAAGCCTTAGCTTTGTTCACTTGTTGTATTAGACACCCTATAGTGGGTCTGTTACAAATTCCTTTCATTGGTGCCCCACCCCCTCCAGTGACCGACTGGAGAGAGCCGATAGACTTAGAGAGGAACAACGGTCCTCCTTCCTCGAGTCCTACTTCAACGTCAGATGGTCCCCCCAACCCATGAGCTCCCCTTCTCCTCCCGCTCCCTCTATGTATCATCTCCCAGCCAAACTTCACACCTTGGTCGACGATCCCTCTCACGCCACATGGCAGGACGTACTCGACTTTGACCATGAATACCCCGCAAGGCGTCCGCCTTCCTGTTAAGCCTCTCCCCTTCGCCCTTGCCTTCCTCTTTCCCTTTCCCCTTCGCCCTGATGACTGATTCGCCTTCCGTTTATGTTCACCCCTTTGCCCTTGCATACCTATCGCAGACTCGTCCTCCCTCCTTGTTAGCTTCTCCTTATAGCTAGCTCGTTTTCCCCAAACACATAAATACCATCGAGTCCTGTACTTGTTCCCTAGTTAGATCTACGCTTAACACGCCTAGAGTTTAACTCCATGCCGCTGCAGTCGTACACTCAGTGAGACCCAGATCTCTACGAGACGTCACTACGCTCTTGAGGTAGTGCTCGACAGTTGGACTTTACGTGTAGTGTAACAGGGTCTTTGCAATTAAGGCAAGCTCCTGGGTTCATCCTTGCCAGTACTTGTGTGGTGGTACTGCAAGTGTAGTCGCGCCCGAGTGGATAAATATCTGGTCAGCCCTAATAAGGTTGTTCCGGTAACACACACCTTTAAGGCAATCTATTAGCTGTGAAATGAGCAGAAGGGGGTAAGCATTTTTTATCATGCCCTTGTTTAGGTATCTGTAATCCATGATGAGGTGCTTTTTCCATCTTTTTTCAGAATAAAAAACACTGGATATGTCTGCAGAGATTTGGAGGGGTGAATATACCCCTTCTTCAACTCCCTTTCAATGAAGGTCTGGACCTCTGCCAATTCTAACTCTAATAGGGGGATCACTCTACCCTTTTTGGGAATGAAGTCGGGCTTGAGATCAATTGTGTGATCCCTAGGCTTCTGGACTGGCATCTGCTTAGGCTCCTGTTCTGAGAACACATCCAAGAAATTGTGATACTGTAGAGGTATCTTCTCTGTGAGCTCTGGTTCAATACTCTGGACAGAGGAAGTGAGGGGCAGCTGCATCTGCTGTAATACTTTATAATAGGATGTACAACAGGTGAATTTTAGTTCCCCCATTACCCAGTCAATTTCAGGGTTATGACATTCCAGCCAGTCATACCCAATAAAAATGGGGTGCATCCCAAGAATAGTGATATAGGTGTCAACATATTCCGAATGATTATTAATGTTGATAAATGTTGAAACCTTGTGCATGATGGTGCCCATTGCTCCTTTAGAGCTGTTGGCATTTACTACCTTGATAGGTTTCGGAATAGGAACCATCAAAAAGTGATGTTTTTTACAAAAGTCCAAATTAATAAATGTATTGGAGGCCCTGGAGTCCAGCAGGGCCTTAAGTCCAATAGAGGACCAACTGCTACCTGTCCAATACTGGACTCTGACCTGAAGTGACAATTGGCCACCCATTGGTCTGGAGTTAGGGCTTTGAATTTTTAGAATAGTGGGGGGATTATACTTTAATGCATTGACTCTTTGCCTTGCAAGGGAATTAAGCACACTATATTTTAATTCCAGTGCTACACCATTTGAGTTGGACACCCTTTCGGAATTGCAAGAAATTGTATTACAGGTGCCTAAAGCACCATCAGTCCAAGTCAAGCATGTATTTACTTCTGGCCTGGGGAGACCCTCATCATCTCTGAGCCTACTTATTTTAAAGATTCCACCACATTTTGGTTTGCTTCAGCAGCCAACTGATCCCTCCAATATGCCTCTGCCTTCTCCAAAATGTACTCCTGCTGTGAAGTTTTTGCCAGGGTCTACAGAGGTGGGCAGAATTGCTGGAGATCAATGGAGTTGGGTTCAGGAGCTTCCTCTTGCTCCACAACTTCCATAGAGATATATTGCTCATACTCTAGGTTCCACAGCTGTTGGACCGTTACTTTTTATTTGCCTTTATTTTGGGGGCAATCCCATTTGAAATGTCCTTGTGCACCACAGAGAAAGCAGGCACCTCACGGAGTGATGGTGGAGATATCCATCAGGGCTCCACACCCCACTTGGATTCCTGTAGAGGTGAACTTGTATTGTGGACCTGATGGTCTGGTTGGTTGGAGTGGAGTGGAATAGATCAGCAGAGGTCTGTGGAGCGGGGCGGAGGATCAGGGGAGCTGTTAGAGGGGGGCTCCCCATTCAAGGGCGATGCATTCAAAGTTTCAGCCTACTTTTTTGTAAGCCTCATAGAGGGTGGTGAAGTCCCCCTCCACTACTACCTGATGGAGCTCTGTTTGGTAGTAGATTTGGTAGCTGATCACTTTCTTCAAAAGGTGGCAAGCCTCTGCATCTCCGATCTTGGCTTTGTATTGTAGGACTGTGAACCTTTCTAAGAAGATGTCCACCGGATTGCCATTCTGGTGGAGGGCAATCAATTTTTTGTAAAATTCCTGCACTAGAACCTTAATGCAGAAGTGCCCTGTGATCATCCGCTGAAATGCAGCCCAGTCTGGCCACATGTCTAGTCCTCAGAGTTGCTTGACTTTTTTGACCTCAATTATCTCCTCCTCCAGCTTCATTAGTGTTTCTATGGTTACCTGAGCGAAAGCCTCCACTTTGCCCTCAAGTCTTAACAAGACCACAACTCCACAGACCTTGTTATCCTGCCAGGTTTGGGACTCCACCCAGAGCTGGAGTTTGCTCCACCAGAGGCAGAATTTACTTCCATCTCTGTTCCATTTTCCCAGATCAGCAATCTTTTTGGTAACATCCTTCTGTGAATTCCCCTCCCATACCACCACTACCAGAGCATCATAGAGTGCCTCCATATCAAAAGGGTCGTTAGCCATGGGTAAACATGTGCTGGTGATGGTGGGAGATTCAACAGAGGGTTGACTATGTGAGGAGGGTGTGGGAGAACAGTGTTGTTGGAAATTGGCAGACGTGATGCCAGAGATGGTAGGGGAGAATACAAATTTGAGAGAGGTCTATCCTCCTCTCCTTCCTCTGCTGGTCTACTGGTAAACCCCAGCCAGAAGGTTTCTTCTTCATCATAACTACAGTATATATGGATGTACAGAGTTTAAGCTGGATACACCATCCAGTCTACCTTGGACTTTTTGGCCTGGATACCTATGGACTCCCAGACCTAAAGTCCCATTCCCTCTGTAAACACCCCAGTGGGAGTGTGTGCTATCACCCCAAGGGGGGACTTCAAAAGTTGATACAAGTAATCTATGTCACTAGCAAGAGCAATCTCCAGAGCTCTAACTCCGGTACCCCTAAAAGTGTTGGGGCACTGCGAAATGAACTCTGGAAAACTCCAGTGGGTCCCCCTTAATGCTGGGGTCTGTGTCTCATCCAGAATGAAAGTCCAAGTGCCCTCCTAAACCCTGGAGTCCAGGTATTATGTGCAGGTGTGTGTAGCTTTGTTCAAGTGTTACCAGAACAACCTTATTATGGCTGACTAGAAGTTTAGCACTTGGGTGCGACTACACTTGCAGTACCACCACACAAGTACTGGTCAGGATGAACCCAGAAGCTTGCCTTAATTACAAAAACCCACTATAGGGTGTCTAATACGACAAGTGGACAAAGCTAAGGCTTTGTCACTGTAGCTACCTGTATAAATAGTAAACTGAGTCTCTAAGGTTATTATGCTATAGGCTACCAGTGTTCCAGTGTGACTAAAGTCAAACCCATGTCAAGTCCAAAACCTCCAATCCAACTCTGGGATCTCCAATGTGATCCGAAACACCAGAGTTTTTGAGACATGTAGCGGAGTTATGACATGTCGTGAAAGTAATACTTGTAGCGACAGTGGTAGATTTATCTGAGTCCAGAGATGGGGTAAGTCTTTTGGAGATGTTCTGGAGTTCCTTATTCTGGATAGGGGTGAGTGCAGTGACTTTTGGCTAAGTCCACAAAGTGTAGTGTTTTTGTGACAATTTATCCCTAGGTAAAGTCGCGGGTGGTATGTCGACCAGGTTTCATTTTCCCTAGAGGAAAGGCAGTTGGTCATTGTCGTTTATATGCAGAAAGCAGGAGGTTGGCATTTCCCAAGTTCTGTTCTAGTTCCCAGGTATTTTCAGTAGATGAGTAACCCTTCCACTTGATAAGGAATTCCTGGCAAGCGGGGTTCCCATAATGACTAAGAATTTGTTCAACTTTGTAATGCTCTTCATTATTGATAAGGTCCAGTGGTGGGTTCAAGAAGTTGGGGCCATGTTCTGCAGTCGTAATGTATGGGGATAGGAATGTGGCATGGAATACTGGATGAATTTTCCAGGTGAGGGGAAGTTTGAGCCGATAGACAAGAGGAGATATTATGCATTCAATTTCAAATGGCCCTTCCCCTTCCCATCGGGGTGCCAGTTTCCGAAATGGATAGTGGAGATGGAGGTTTTTGTTGTCTAGCCAAATGTGGTCTCCCACTTTCCATGGTTTAAATATGGGACATTGCTGTTCCATCATCTGTTTCTGGGCAAGAGTGTGGGGATGTAAGGCTTCCATGTGAGCTTCTTTCAATAGTTTGGCCTGATTGTCAACTGTGGGCACAAAGGATTTTCCCAATTAGGGGTAGGCATGGGGTTTATAGCCCATTATGAGAGAGAATGTGGTTTTCTTGGTTACAGAGTGTATCGAGGAATTGTGTGTGAATTCTGCCATAGGTAAAAGTGTGGGCCAATTCATCAGGCTCCCTTGGGCAAAGATTTGAAGGTACATGCTGAGTTCCTGGTTTACCTGTTCCATTTCTCCATTGGTCTGTGGGTGGTATGTGGTAGAGAGAGTGATGTCATAATGAAGGAGTCTAGCTAGTTCATAGGCGAATGTGGAGTTGAACTGTGGGCCTCGATCCAAGATTACCTTATTATGGAGTCTGAATCTGGGGAAAATTTTTTAAAGAATAGCTTGGCAACAGTCTTGGCATCAGCAGTAGTGGAGGTCGGGATAAAAATAGCCCCCTTTGTGAGGCTGTGGTCCACTGTGACCAATATGGCATCCAATCTGTCCACAGGTGGCAGTGATGTAATGAAATCCATGAAGATCTGTTGGAAAGGGTGAGTGGCAATGGTGGAGATAGGAGAGAGTGAGGGTTGGGTAGGGTGGATGTTGACTTTATTCTGCTGGCAGACAGCACAGCCCTATGTTATGCGGTGCACCAATGTGGCCATGCTGGGCCACTAATAATCCTGCTGTAAGAGGTGAAGCAAGCGGAATTGACCTGAGTGTCCATGCCATGGGCAGGGTGTTTGTGGGTCTTACACACCAGTTTTGCTTGTGCAGGTTCGGGGATGTAAAGGTGATATCAAAAGTAAAGAAGATTATCCTTATAGATCCAGTCAGAGGTGTTAGTGGTCCAGATAGGGTGTATGGAAGTGATTTCCCACAGTTGGCGCTCAACAAAGGGGTTGGTGGGGGTGGTGGAAGTGATAAGATGTTGAAGCCCAAGGTCGATAGCTTATATTATCATGACCAGGGTGAACAGAGTGACCTGGTCGTTGTTGGTCAAGGTGTCCAGGTTGGTTAGGCGAGAGAGTGCATCCACAGGGCCCATCTGGGTGCTGGGTAAATGATGGAATTCGAGGTCAAAATCCATTAAGTAGAGCACTCACCACGCTTGTCTGCGAGATAGGTTCTGGGGTTTCTTGAAGTAGGTGAGGTTTTTGTGGTCGGTGAGGATGGTGACAGTGTGGGGAGTGCCAGACAGGTGGTGTTGCCATTCTTTGAGGGCATGAATGACCGCAAGCAATTCCCTGTCATAGATGTCACAGTTTCATTCCTTGGGGGAGAATGTCTGACTAAAATATGCACAGGAATGCAGGTCCCCATTGCCATCCTTCTGCATCAGGACAGTGCCACATGCGATGAGGGAGGCATCTGTCATAAGCCAAAATGGCTTGGAGGAGTCAGGGAGGCGAAGGACTGGGGAGGTGAGAAATTGGTGTTGTAGGGTGCAGAATGCTGTTTCATGTGGGGATTCCCACTTCCAGGGCATGGATTTCTTGGTGAGGTTGGTCAAAGGTTTGGCTAAGTCTGAGAATCCGGTGATGAACTTCCAGTAGAAATTACAGAACCTTAGAAAAGGACGGACAGCCTTAACCATGGTAGAGGGTTGCCACTCTTTGATAGTGGTGAGCTTGGTGGGGTTGAGAGTGACCACACTGGGCGTTACCACCAGTCCAAGGTACTCCACCATGAGGGAAGTGAAAGTGGATTTAAATAACTTGAGAAACAGAGCATGTTCCCTCAACTGTTGGAGGACCTTGGCCATGTGTTCCTGGTGAGATTGGGCATCTGCAGAGTGGATGAGTATGTTGTCCATATAGATGATGAGCCATCCTTCTGCTATGTAATCCCGAAAGAGGTCATCCATCAACCATTGAAAGGTGGGCGGTGAGTTACACAGGCCTGTTACGTTGACATAAACGATCTTGCTGTCGAGCATGTCCTTCAGCAGCGACATGAAGTCTGATAGAGGTCCAGGGTCTTGAGTGATGCCAACACAATCGGGGTGAGAAGAGTTATGTGTTTAAACATAGATCTAGCTAAGGAATACAGGATGGCTATATTGGGTATTTATAGGGGAAGGGTAGGGAAGACGATCTGGGAGAACAATGGCTACCAGATTAGGAGGACAAAGGTGTAGTCCACGTTTGGAGAACAATGGTTACACAAAAGGAAGAACAAAGGAAACTGCCCCACTGGTAGGACTAGGGATGGGGGGCAAGAGGATCAAGATGACCATAGAGGAGAGTGGAGACAAGGAGACCCTGCTGGTCATCAATGGGATGGTAGTACATGGGAGTAAAGGACAGTCCCGGTGAGGACAGCGAAGAAATTGTAACAAGGCTGAAGAACATGACTGTGGATTCAAAGAGGCCGAAGGGAGTGATGAAAGTGGCTTTCTAGTGATCCTCCATTTTGATTCTAACATTATTGTAGCCCCAGTGGACATCAAACTTGGTGAAGATAGAGGAGTCCTTCAGCTTGTCAATGAGTTCCGATGTAAGCGGGAGTGGGTAAGCATTTTTGACCATGTGTTCATTGAGGTACCGGTAGTCCTGACACAGGTGTAGAAAGCCATCCTTCTTTGCTACAAAGAAAAAGGGGGATGCTTGGGGGGATTTTAATGGGACAATCCACCTGTCTTTCAGATGTTCATCGATGAATAGCTTACAGGCTTCTAGCTCCTTGGGATTTAATTGGTAGGCCTTCACCACCCGTGGTTTGAAGGAGTTGGAAAGGACGATCTTGTGATCATAGGGTCATTCTGGTGGTAACTGGCTGACTGGTGGTTCATTGAAGACATCTTTGAACTGGGCAAATTCAGGCAGTAGAGTGACCTCCTTGGTCAGAGTAGCCTGGGCAAGTTGAGTGGAAATGGTTGTTTTCCACAAAGCTTTGTCAATGTAGCAGTTGGGTGATTTTCCCAGGTATTTAGCTATATATCCTTGTCGTGCTCTGGACAGGGATGGGCCCGAGATTTCCAACTTTTGGGTGGTCTAGTCTATGATGGGGTTTCATCATCTGAGCCAGTCCATTTCTAAGATAAAGGGATCTTTTCTGCAGGCAATGACATAGCAGGTGATTTCTTCTTCATGATCATTGATGATTAGATGGACTTAGACTGTTTGCCAAACCATTCCTGCCTGGTTCAGGGTTCTGTTCATATTTTAGGCAAGTAGAGGGGAAGGGAGTCATGTGGTCTTCCACCCAGTTGCAATGACCAGATTTCTATTTATGAAGGTTGAAGTGGCTCTGCTGTCAACGAGCGTGAGGGTTTCTACAATTTTTCTGTCCTGTTCCAGAGTTACAGGGACTTTGATTGCCTTGGTGATACAACTGGATACAAGTACAGCAGGAGGAGAGCAGGATGTAGCTACTGATCTCCCCATCCAAAACCCTTCTGAGAATCAGTGGCTTCTACCTTGTTGATATGTTCCTCGTTGTTTCCTCTGAAAGCCAGCTTCATGGTTCTGAGGATTTCATCCTGCATGAAAGGAAGTGTCCCTAAGTACTCTGTTACTGGGGAAATGTCAGTAGTCCTGGCCCGCTGGGTGGTTGGCACTCTGGTGTTCCCTCCTTTGTGGTTAGTGAAGTGGCACCCTTCCTTGTGACAGACGAAGCATTTGTTGTGCTTCAGGTGTTCTGCTCGCTGAGCAGGGGAGAGTCAAGCGACATTGATGTCCATGGCATTCAGATCTGTGGTCCTTCCGAAGCAGGGGTTTCTGGCAATGGGGATGTATTGGGAGCATGTTCTGAGTTGTTGGACTCTTATAAAGTTCTGCTTAAAGACTCTGGCTTGTTCAATCCATTTCTGCCAGGTCATTGGCTGGGGGTTAATTGTTGCCATCATATTGGCTAGGGAGGTGGATACTCCTCAGTTAAGGATGTTGATGAGGATGTTGTCATGTCCAGTGTCAAGTTTGCTTTGTCCTACTGCTATCTCAAATGCGGCAATGAAATCGTTAAAGCTTTCTCATTTCCTGTGAGGGGGGAAATTTTTCTTGGCAGGGTCTGGGTAGTCAATCTGTTGAATAGAATAGAGTTTGTTTCATGCTTTCTCCTGCAATCCAGCAGGGATAAACGATCCAGAGAATGCAGTTTTGAAAGTGGCCCATATGGAGCCCTACACCTTTGGATACCAGGTTTTGGCAAATGTGCTTGGTCGCCCTGGCCCTATCTTGTTTAAGCAGGTAAGGATCATGATCTCGTCATTGTTGTATACTGATGGGTTCATATAGAAATATGCTTTCATGGCTAACAGCCATCTCTAAGCATTCTCGGTCTTTCTGTTAAAGTCAGTGGGCAATCCTGCTTTTAGTTCTGAGGCTCTCACCACCATTGGTGCTGCTATCTGTTGTGGTGGTGGTTGCTGCTATGGGGGGTTTGTGGGTGGTTGGTTCATGGGTCCCTGGGAAGTGGGGGTAATGGCTTGTACTGCCTGTTGTACAGGGTCAAGGGTGTCAAGGGCTGCCTAGAGGGTGGCTTGGGTGGTAGTAAAAACAAGTGGGGGTGTTGGGGCATGGGTGGTGGTGGTGGAGGTCTAGGCAGATAGGGTATTTCTCTGGGGTTGAACCTGGGGGGTGGAGATCGGGGGCAGTTCCAGGGATAAAATTGGAGCAGCAGGTTGCGACCCAGTTGGTCTTCTCTGTCTTCTCATCTGAAGGAGAGGGTTTGATGGCAGCAGTCTTCCAGAGATATGTCTGGGTAATGGAGTGGGTTCTTCTGATTCAGGGATGGCTTCCCTTCCTTAGTCTTTGGCTTCCTCCTCTGAGGAGCTGGGAGGGTGATATCCTCGGTATTCCTCCCTGTGCAATGTGGTGTTTTCCTAGATAGTCTCGCCCTTCTGCTAGAAAGCAGGGGTGGCCTGAACGAGTTAGATCTTTTGTTATGCTATGTGTAAAGTTCAACTGTCAAGCACTTCCTCTAGAGCGAAGTGAGGTCTTGTAGATTGAAGGTCTTGCTGAGGGTCAGGTCCCCAGGCAGCTCATGAGCTAAACTCTAGGTGTGTTAAGCATAGATCTAACTAGGGTACTAGTACATGGTGCTCTCATATTTATAGTGGAAGGGGAAACACACAGACCAAGCTATGTGGTCAGTGGAAGGAGAAGGCAGTGTCCATTAGTAGAAGGCAAGGGCAGAGGGGAAGACATAATTGGCAGGCTAGGGTCAAGGGGAAAGAAAGAACAATAGGGACTTAAGTGGAAGGTGGTTGTCTTGCGGGGTACTCATAGTCAAAGTCTAGGATGTTCTGCCAAGTGACGTCGTTGTTGGCGTCCACTGTGGCGAGTTCCTGTAGAGCAGCAGATAGGTGATAAATGGGGGATTTGCCAGTGTGGGGAGTGGGAGAGGACATGGACAAGGGGTCCCATTTGACATTGAAGTATATCTCAAGAAAAGAAGAGTGTTGGTCTCTGTCACAACTCTCAGAAATCGTAACAGCAATCTGGGATTCTGGCATCTTCATCATTCCCACATGAATTCTATCTCAGATCACATCTCCTTCCAATTCTATTCTCGTTGTTTGAGTACTTATCTTCTCCAGGTCCATCAGTATCTGTTGCTAATTGTTGTCCTCAATTCCCTTGGCGTGGTCCTCTTGGCATGATAGCACATCTACTTTGCCCATGGTAGCTCCAGGTGCTACAAATTGTAACATTGCCCTGTAGTATTATATAATTTTTCCCATTTTATTTCACATTTTACTTCTTTACTACACTTTATTAGTGGCCTTCACTACCATTCATTCCTACAGTGATCATGTGACCTGTTGCATGATACTTCCCATGGTTACATGATATTTGTGCACTTTCCCATGAAGGACCCCCATTACATCATCATTTCAAATATGCTTTCTGACTCATCTTTATATTTCTGACATTATTGATCTAAACTGCTTATTAATCATCTAGACCCTTATCTATGACATCATAGACCAGACCCATAACATTATTCCTTATCTATTTGTCATTATTACTAACTATTACACTATAACCCTATACCCACTTGTTCTAGCTCTTTCTTTACCATATATAGATATATTATTACCATAAAGGGTATAGAAGGCTGTGTTGATATCTTTACATAGTAACTAGCTCCTAGACTTGCCTTAAATAGGTACTAAATAGGGACAAACATGCAAAAGGTATATAAGGCCAATATAGCAACCAGAGACTTCAGTTAAGTTCTCTTGGTCTTCTCCCCCATAACCATTAGGGGCTATTACCATAAGAGTAACCCTAACTCCCTGGCCTATTGGGTTAAGGTCTTGTAACCTATATAACCCTATTAACTGGATTAACTGGAAGTTATCCTCAGATGTTGGCTTACATGGACATAGTATCGCTTAGCATCTCTTCTCTATAGGATAGACTTTGAGGTTTGTTTCACTGGGCTTGTGCACCCACTTGTAGTTGAAGCAGGACAGGTATTGGGCCCAATGGGCTTGTTTGTGGTTGAGGTCCTACTTCTGTATAAACCACTAGAGGTTCTGGTGGTCATTCCAGATCTCAAATTAGTGTTGGGCCCCTCCTAGGTAGTGGCGCCATTGTTCTAGGGTGCAGATCATGCTGAGCATTTCCTTGTTGAACACCTGATAGTTTCTTTTAGTGTTATTAAAGGAGTGGGAGTAGAAGGTGACAGGGTGCCACTTCTTATTTATTTTGGCCAACAGGACTACCCCTATGGCAAAGTCTAAGGTGTTGGTTTCCAGGTGGAGTTCTAAATCTAGATTGGGGGTAACTAGGATGGGCG
>JBBPKP010000653.1:0-11523 GCA_038089335.1 Boletellus aff. obscurococcineus | reverse complement strand
CCTGTCCCCATCCCCTGCCCCGACAAGAAACCAACCCCCTCAATCAAACCCCCGGCGAAGGAGAAACCCATCAATCTCCCTACCCACTCCACCGGTCCTCTCCATCACTCCCCCGCCTGTAGAAACCCCCCGAACCGAGTTAGAAACTAATCCCCTATCCGAGGTACCCACCCCTCTAACCACCGTACCACTCACACTACCTGCGCCGCTACCGCTGCCCACCATTGCAGAACCAAACCCTTCCGAGCACTCTCAGAGCGATTCTGAAATGGACCTGGTCGTCCCACAAGTATTTGAGGCATGACGCACCGAACTAAAGGCCGGACTGCCTAATGACTTCGATGGAGAACCAAAGACGGCCAATTGATGGATCCTGGCGATGATCGCCTACTTTGAAATGAACAAGACGCTCTACAACACGGACACTGAAAAGATCCTTACCTGCCTGAACAAAATGAACACTGGCAGGGCTGCCGTCTTCGCGGAGACCTGGTACCCCAAAGTAACCGGGGCAACTTTTGAACAGTTCAAGACGGCTTTCGAAGCGTCTTTCATACCAGTCGGGCTAAAAGAGATCACCCGGAAAGAACTATACAACATCAAGCAGGCGGACTACCCGGACCCTAAGGAAAGAAACCCCTTAAGGAAGCGCCTTGGAGATTTTGACAGATATATCGCCGCGTTCGAGATAGCAGCCGGACGCAGTGGCCTGGACACCGGTCACGATGAGATTTTAATCGACCTCCTAAGAAAAGGGGTACACTTCAGATTGGCACAGATGATGATCACCATCAACCCCCAGCCGACCACATGGAAGGCCTGGGTCACGCAAGCGTGGAATTTCGAGCAGAACGCTATCAGACTGGACCAACTGAGAAACAGCAAGGGATATTACATCCCTGGAGGATCCTCTACCCCCAGGTGGGACCCCAACGCCATGGACGTAGACGCTGTCCGACTCTCCCCGGAACAGCGAGCGGAGTGTTTCCGGAAGAACCTCTGTTTCGTCTGTAAGAAACAAGAATGCTGCTCCTCTAACCACCAAAAAGAGAAGGGAAAAACCCCTATTAGGGCGAGAGTAGTCCAAAACGACCCGCTCGACAACTATGCCTCCGCTTCCAAGTACTCCAGAGAAGAACTCGCCAAAGTATTAGACATTGCTCTCTCTCCCGGCGAAGATGAGCTGCAGAGCGCCGCCGCCAAGGTAAGGAGAGTCCCGGTGGAACAGGGTTTTGCTTGGGGAGAGAAGTAGTAACGTCTTCCTCTCCTGAACGGATTGCCAGTGTAATAGTATCGAAAGACGACCCCAGATCAATGAGAATCTCTGTGACCCTGTCTTACCCTGGCAAGAAAACCGTTACCACCCTAGCCCTTATTGACAGTGGGGCCACCAAAAGCTTTATTAACCGGACCACCCTAATCAATGGAGGATGGACCCCCCACTGACTAAGGATTCCCCTGGTTGCAAAAAATGTAGACGGCACACCAAACCAAGCTGGACTAATCCGACATTTCATCCCCCTAGTAGTCTGTTGTGGAGGGATCAAGGAAAGGCAAAACTTCTATGTGATAAATGCCGCCAAAGACCCCATCATCCTCAGGATCGACTGGCTTCAGAAACATAACCCGCGCATCGACTGGACCAAACGAGAGGTGTCCCTTGTGGAAGAATCTACCCAACGGGAACTTACCAACGACGAAGACCACCCCCATCTTCTCTGCTATCTACAAATGCACCATGACCACGACACTGACCTTTCCGTCCGGAAAACCACCCTCTCCACCACTATCGCTCAGACAGAGAAGCGTCCAGAAGAACCCCTTCCCCCTGTCTGCCAGGGTTTCGAACACATCTTCGAAGAACCTCCCCCAGGAACACTTCCCCCTGAGAGGAGATTTGATCATGAAATCATTTTGACTGACGCATTTGTCCCGAAGGTAGCAAAAATATACCCGCTTAACCCTAAGGAAACTCTAGCGTGTGAGGAATTTGTCAAAGAACACCTAGCTTCGGGAAAGATCGTCCGCTCCAAATCCCCTCAAGCAGCCCCCTTTTTCTTCGTAGCAGAGAAGGACGGAACCCTTCACCCATGCCAGGACTATAGATACGTCAACTCGTTCATGGTAAAAAATGCCTATCCGCTTCCCCTGATATCCGAGTTGGTGGACAAAGTCAAGGGGTCGACCGTCTTCACCAAAATGGACATCTCCTGGGGGTACAACAATGTATGAATCAAACCTGAGGATCGATGGAAAGCCGCTTTTATCACCCCGATGGGCCTCTTTGAACCCACAGTAATGTTCTTCAGACTCTCCGGATCCCCCCCAACCTTCCAGGCATTAATGGATGATGTTTTCCGAGATTTCATCACGGAAGGATGGCTGATCATTTACATGGATGATATCCTCATTCACTCGGTCGCCCAAAGAGAACATGACAAGAGAACGAGGAAGGTGCTTCAACGACTGTCTGATCACCAGTTCTACTTAAAACCGTCGAAATGCTTCTTTTCCGTCAAAGAAGTAGAATTCCTCGGGATCATCCTCCGACCTGGAGAGATCGCCTTAGATCCCGGGAAGCTTAAAGCGATCGACGAGTGGACCACCCCCCGATCTGTCAAAGATGTTCGCTCTTTCCTAGGATTCTGTAACTTTTATTGAAAGTTTATCTCCGGATTTTCCGACATCGCCCTACCCCTAAACTCTCTCACCAGGAAAGGTGCACTATGGAATTGGACCCCTGCTTGCGATAAAGCTTTCTCGACTCTACGAGATGCTTTCCGTTCCAAACCTGTCCTTCGGCTCCCCGATAATTCCGCCCCTTTTTGGGTCATGACTGACGCCTCTTTGTGGGCTTGTGGTGCAGTACTCATGCAAAAAGACACCAACGGCGACCTTCATCCGTGTGCCTACTTTTCCAAAACTTTCTCTCCGGAGGAGCGGAACTACGACATTTATGACCGAGAACTTCTTGCAGTAATTCGTGCTCTGGAAGAATGGCGACATCACCTCACAGGCACGGCTCACCCCGTCACCGTCTACACAGACCACAAAAACCTTAGTTACTTCAAGTCTCCGCATCAGCTGTCTCGCAGACAGTCTCGATGGATGCTTTTCCTAATGGACTTTGATCTAATCTTCCACCATCTCCCGGGATCGGCGATGGGTCCTGCCAATGCCCTATCTCATCTCCACCTACCCGACACCTCCTCCGATAATCAAGATCTGGTCCTCCTCACCCCTGCAGCCATGGTGTGAACCATCGACCTTGCTTTGAAGGAACGCATCACCTCTTCCTCCCGCACTGATGATTTTGTCGCCTCTGCCCTGAACAACCTAACTACCCCCTCCACGTCACGGCTTTTCGCCCATGCACAGGATTGGCGATATACGGACAACCTCCTCTATTACCAAAACTGACTGTATATTCCCCCCGACTCCCGTTCCCAACTCGTAACCTCGGTCCACGAGTCCACTGTGACCGGACACGCCGGATCTTTCCGCCTCCTATCCCTATTACGACAAGACTACTGGTGGCCGGGTATGGCCACATATGTCCGAAACTTCATCAAGGGCTGTGCCGTCTGTCAGCAAAACAAAGTCATCACACACCCGACTGCACCGGGCCTCTCTCCGATCCCCTCCGACGCCACTCGCCCCTTCCAGCAGATTTCGATGGACTTTACGACAGGGCTCCCCACCGTTGCAAATTTCAATGCTATTTTGGTTGTGGTCGACCATGGCCTTACAAAGGGAGTAATCCTTATCCCAACTAACGTAAATGCCGACGCCGCTGAAACCGCGAAATTGTTTTTCTCTCATATCTTTCCCCGATTTGGATTACACGACAAGGTCATCTCCGACTAAGGACCTCAGTTTGCCTCCGCATTCGCCAGGGAACTTGCCAGATTATGAGATTATGACGTCACCCTCTCCACCGCCTACCACCCACAAACAGACGGAGAGACAGAACAAGTAAACCAGGAAGTCGCCACGTATTTGAAAATGTTTTGCCAAGCCAATCCGACCTCTTGGCCCGACCTCCTGCCGATGGCGGAGTTCTCACACAATGCCCTCACTCATTCCGTAACTAAGAAGTCACCGTTCTCTCTCATGATGGGCTATGAACCCCGGGCCTACCCCCCAATTGGAAAAACCTTCATTCCTGCCCTGACGGAACGACTAGCCATTCTCGACAACGCGAGAAAAGATGCTCTAGCCGCACACCGCCTCGCCCAATTAGAAATGGCGCAACAAAAAAAGGGGAGACCGCCATCGTGGAAAGCAGGAACCAAGGTCTGGCTGGATGCCTCGAACCTGAAGCTAACCCATTCCTTCCCTAAACTTGCCCCCCGACGACTCGGCCCTTTCGAGATTGAAAAAGTACTCTCCCCCCTTACGTACCGGTTATGGCTTCCTTCTTCCTGGAAGATCCACCTGAATTTCCACGCCTCCCTACTCTATCCTTATACGGAAACTGATGAACACGGCCCTAACTTCCTCCGACCTCCGCCTGACGTGGTAAACGACGAAGAAGTCTATAAAGTCGAAGGCATCTTAGCTCATCGCGGCTCGCCTACCCGTCGGGAATACCTTATCAAATGGCAGGGCTATCCTTCCTCCAAAAATACGTGGGAACCAGAACGGAACTTGACCGGTTCTTTGGCCCTTTTACGACTATATAAATCCTCCCGACCATAGCAATTCCCCATCCGTCGAACCACCACCGACACCTACCCTCCCACCACACCTACCCTCATCCACACCTGCAATGCCCTCCTCCACCATCACCATCACTGCCCCTGCCCTCATCATCCTCATCGTCACGCTAGGGACCATTTACCTAGCGTACCACCTAGTAGGGCAGTTCATGGAGAGGCACGTAATACGGGTAGTGTACAGTGTGATGGAAAGAACGGCAGGAATGGTGGAGATAACCCGGTTTCAAGACAGACACGAAAATCGTGTCACGACAACCGGAGGAGGAAGGTTGAAGGCCTGGTGCTGGGAGATCAACCTCTCCCCAAACGGGCCCTGGGAACACAACAATCATATCAATCCCATCCCAGCCCAGGCCGGAGGAGACGGGTGGCTGGACCAGAATTAGAAGGGAAATATAATGCTGTGTTATCCCTTTTAAAAAGCGAGATAAGTCTTTACTCTCCGAAATGGACTTCCCCGCTGTCACCGAAACCGTCATCTACGACTTCAAACCTGCCCCGGGACAACACAGTTGGATCTCGAACCCCCAGACATACGACCCAGAGACCTGCGCCATCCCTAAAGGCACTCACGACATTCGGGGCTACCCCGCCCACCTTGAACAGTTCTGGGAAAGATTCGAACTCGAAAGAGAACTCGCCGCTGAAACCGCTGCAAAATGACAACCCGGTACTGGAGCAGAGAACGCTGGAATAGGCAAACCCCTCTTTTCTGCCAGTACTACTTAAGAACTGCCTGGTTTGACGACATTTTTGGCTCCTTCGAAGACTCCCCCATCCTTATCCGACAACGAGTTCCCCCTTCTCTTGACACTCTTGTTGACCCCATCGCACCTTTCCCCATTCCCAATCACATACAACGCTTGTGGAACGCCCAGTGGGTGTTACAAATTCTCTCTTTCCCGTGGAACAACCCCCCAGACCGACCACTCGTCATCACTCGGGACCTCCTGGTGTGGACCCCATCTCCACTATATCATCTACTCGTGGGCATGAACCTTCCCTCTCGCCGAAATCCCATTCCCCTTCGACTCGACTCCTTCCCCCTTTCCACAAACGAGAATTCATTTTCGATATCATCTCTTCTCCCGCTCTCCTTGCCCACATTCTCTTTCTCCCCGCAGTCACCGAACACAGAATCACTCGATGAGCCATTGACTTAGCTGTCGCCCACCTCGACCTTACCCGACTCATCCTCGCCATAGCCGACCACCCAGACCGTCGAGACACCATTGCTTAAGATGAGGGATTTGAATGAACCCTTGAGTGGGTCGCATCGGGCAGGGAAGTCACCTTCTATGGGCTCCTTTCCGTTGAAATCGTCGACATCATCAACGAACTACCCTATAACCTATTGTATCCTCTCTTCCGCTACCGACTTGCCCTCTTCACCCCACGAGAACGCGCCTGCTACCTCCATTTCCCTGACCCGATCCCCTCGGATAACCCGACACCACCCGACGTTCCCCTTACCTCGCCTATTATACAACGCAATCCGGCTTCGCCGCTCCAACGCCCCTTCTCCCAACTTGAGAGGCCACTCCCCCGGATCCCTCCTGACCACCCATTGGCAAGAGAGGCTAGGAACTCCCCCCTCTGCGGAGGATGCAACGAACCCCTTTCCCCGACTCACCAGTGCTCAGATGAGTTGGACCCAGATCCCATCCCCTGCCTCGAGTGCTCTTCCCCCGCTCACTCCCACACCGCCTGTCCCGAGTATGCTTGCCCAAACTGCCAGCTCCCCTGCCCCATGCACCCCCAGCACAAATGCCCTGAACTGGTTTGTCCAAACTGCTATGGCTGGGGGCATGCTTGGGGAAATTGTACCAATCCCCATCATCACTCCCCCCCTCACCCTGGACCATTCTGCGACAGATGCTACTTACCAGGGTATACTGGAGTCCGATGCACTTGGCACCTTTTTGTGGCA
This sequence comes from Boletellus aff. obscurococcineus, assembly GCA_038089335.1. NCBI lineage: Eukaryota > Fungi > Basidiomycota > Agaricomycetes > Boletales > Boletaceae > Boletellus > Boletellus aff. obscurococcineus. Next base: position 4,872 of record JBBPKP010000653.1, on the reverse strand, counting down.
CCCAGACCCTCTCCCCTCCGACGACAACCTACCCCTGAATCCTTCAATGATGACTCCTCCCATCGAACTCCAACACCCCCGTCCTCGCCCATGGCTGGCCCGTCCCGCCTGGATAACGGACCCTCTTCCCCCGGACACTCCCCCGCCCGCTCCCCTTTTGTTGATGAATGAATGGCCCTGGGAGCTTGAATTGGTGTTTCAAGCCTGGCAGGGGGGTAATGTTACGTTTTCTTCTCTCTCTCTCGATCCCCATTTCTCGACCGTGTACTACCGCCCGGTGGATAACCACCAGGGAATCCTCGTTCCTCCCCTCGTGTACAGACGGCGAAGTCCAAGGCCGCAGTAACGGGTCTATTGTCCTCTCTGTATGGTAACCATTGTTCCTTCGAAATGGACTACTCCTTTATTCTCCTAATCTGGTAGCCATTGTCCTCCCAGATCGTCTTCCCCCTTCTTCCCCCTATAAATACCCATCGTAGCCGACATGTATTCCTTAGCTAGATCTACGTTTAACCACGTAACTCTTCTCACCCCGAGTGTACTGGCAACGCTCGAGATCCCCAGACCTCTATCAGACTTCGTGTCACTGCTGAAGGACACGCTTGACAGCGAGATCATTTACGTCGACGTAACAGACCCCAGATCTATGAGAATTTCTGTGACCCTGTCTTACCCTGGTAAGAAAACCGTTACGACCCTAGCCCTTATTGATAGCAGAGCCACCAAAAGCTTCATCAACCAGACCACCCTAATTAATGGAGGATGGACCCCACACCGACTAAAAGTCCCACTGGTTGCAAAAAATGTAGACGGCACGCAAAACCAAGCCGGACTGATCTGACATTTTGTCCCTCTAATAGTCGGTCGTGGGGGGATCAAGGAACGGTGAAACTTCTATGTGATAAACGCCGCCAAGGACCCCATCATCCTAGGAATTGATTGGCTCCAGAAACACAACCCACGAATCGACTGGACCAGGCGAGAAGTGTCCCTCACGGAGGAACCTAACCCCCAATGAGAGCTTACCAACGAAGAAGACCACCCCTATCTCCTTCGCTATCTTCGAATGCACCATGACCATGACACCGACCTTTCGATCCGAAAAACCACTCTCTCCACCACCATTGCTCAGGCAGAGAAACAACTTGAAGAACCCCTCCCCCTTGTCTGCCAGGGTTTTGAACACGTTTTTCGCGAACCTCCCCTGGGAACTCTCCCCCCTGAAAGAAAGTTTGACCATGAGATTGTTTTAACCGATGCATTTGTCCCAAAGGTAGCGAAAATATATCCGCTTAACCCTAAGGAGACTCTGGCGTGCGAGGAATTTGTCAAGGAACATTTGATCTCGGGAAAGATTGTTCGCTCCAAATCCCCCCAAGCAGCCCCTTTTTTCTTCGTAGCAAAGAAGGATGGAACCCTTCGCCCATGCCAGGACTACAGATACGTAAACTCGTTCACGGTTAAAAATGCCTACCCGCTACCCCTGATATCCGAGTTGGTGGAAAAGGTCAAGGGGTCGACCGTCTTCACCAAGATGGACATCTGCTGGGGGTATAACAATGTATGAATCAAACCTGAGGACCGATGGAAAGCCGCTTTCATCACCCCGATGGGCCTTTTTGAACCCACGGTAATGTTCTTTGGGCTCTCTGGATCTCCCCCAACCTTTCAAGCATTAATGGATGATGTTTTCCAAGATTTCATTGCAGAAGGATGGCTAATCATTTACATGGACAACATCCTTATTCACTCTGCCACCCAGTTGGAGCATGACGAAAGGACGAGAAAGGTGCTACGATGATTATCCGACCACCAGTTCTACCTAAAACCATTGAAATGTTTCTTTTCTGTCAAAGAAGTAGAGTTCCTTGGGAGAATCCTTCAACCTGGAGAAATCGCCCTAGACCCAGGGAAACTCAAGGCGATCGATGAATGGACCACCCCCCGATCAGTCAAAGACGTCCGCTCTTTTCTTGGTTTCTGTAACTTTTATCGAAAGTTTATCCCCGGATTTTCTGACATCACCTTACCCCTAAACTCTCTTACCAGGAAAGGTGCTCTATGGAACTGGACCCCTGCCTGTGATAAGGCCTTCTCGACTCTAAGGAACGCATTTCGCTCCAAGCCCGTCCTCCAGCTCCCCGATAATTCTGCCCCCTTCTGGGTCATGACCGACGCCTCATTAGGAGCTTGCGGAGCCGTACTAATGCAAAAAGACGCCAATGGCGACCTCCACCTCTGCGCCTATTTCTCCAAAACTTTCTCCCCTGAAGAGCGGAACTACGATATTTATAATTGAGAACTTCTCGCAGTAATCCGGGCCCTAGAGGAGTGGCGACATCACCTCACGGGCACCGCTCACCCAGTCACCATTTATACGGACCACAAGAACCTCAGCTACTTCAAATCCCCCCACCAACTATCCCGCAGGCAGTCCTGATGGATGCTCTTCCTAATGGATTTTGATCTAATCTTCCATCATCTCCCGGGAACGGCGATGGGTCCGGCTGACGCACTATCTCGCCTCTATCTACCCGATGCCTCCTCTGATAATCAGGATCTGGTCCTCCTCACCCCTGCGGCCATGGTACAAACTATTGACCTAGCCTTACAGGAATGCATCGCCTCCTCCTCCCGCACCGACAACTTTGTGGCCTCCACCCTGAACAACCTGTCTACCCCCTCTACCTCCCAGCTCTTCGCCCAGGCACAAGACTGGCGGTATGCCGACGACCTTCTCTATTTCCAGAATCGGCTGTACATCCCTCCTGATTCCTGATCCCAACTCGTGACCTTGGTTCACGAATCCGCAGCGGCAGGGCATGCCGGATACTTCCACCTACTGTCCCTATTACGACAGGACTACTGGTGGCCGGGCATGGCCACGTTTGTCAGAAATTTCATCAAAGGCTGCACCGTGTGTCAGTAGAACAAAGTAATCACCCACCCGATGACACCGGGCCTCTCCCCTATCCCCTCCGAAGCTAGCCGCCCCTTCCAACAAATCTCCATGGACTTTACGTCCAGACTTCCCACTGTTGCAAATGGCAACATTGCCCTATACTAATACTTAATTTTTTACTTCTATCATTTTCTCCACTAATCCATATTAGTCACGTGACAAGTCACATGACACATTATGTAATTATTTTCACATTTCACATCTTCACCTCTTCACTATGTCACACCTTCACCATTTCACACATTCACACCTAGAACATTCTATATCACAAGGCTAGACCCATTGTCTAGATGGACCTATTCCTTATCTATGATGTCATAGTCTGGACCACTGACATCATCATTCTAGAACTCTTATCTATGATGTCATCATGACATCACACCCTATACCCATGCTGCGCATACCTATGCAACATGCGCATCACACATGGTGATGCTTCTCTTCTCTTCCATTTCTCACATATCTATTTGCAGCATTCGTTTATCTATAAAGGGTATAGAAGGCTATGCAGACACTGCAGGGCAGTACACGGCTATGTCAGGCTGTCCCTTTCTATTACATTCTATTAACTTCCATTTCATATCTAATGCATAGCCATACCTTTACATAGGATATTGTTCCCACACCTGTTATGGTAGTGTACAAATAGGGACAAACATGTAAAGCGTATATAAAGGCTCAATGGAACACCCCAAGGCCCTCAGTTGAGTTCTCTTGAGAGCTCCTGGGTAGTCTTGGAGGTTTCCCCCACCATCAGCTCTGGTTAAGCCTAGAGAGGGGACTTCTTGGGTTAACTACACTCCCTGGCCTGCAACTGGTAGAGCCTTGTACCCATAGAGGCTGGAACACTTAGTTGGGCTACTAGTCCTCATTAGCGTCACCCCCTTAGGGTTGACTTTGGGGTTGTTTCACCCACAGTGCGAGGACTTAATGCTATTCTGGTCGTGGTCGACCATAGGCTTACTAAGGGGGCAATCCTTATCCCAACTAACGTAAACACCAATGCCGCCGAAACGGCGAAATTATTTTTCTCCCACGTCTTTCCCAGATTTGGCCTCTATGACAAGATCATTTCCGACAGAGGACCCCAGTTCGCCTCCGCGTTTGCGAGGGAGCTCGCTAGACTACTAAACTATGACATCGCCCTTTCCACCGCCTACCACCTGCAGACTGATGGGGAGACAGAACACGTAAATCAGGAAGTCGCCACCTATTTGAAAATGTTTTGCCAAGCCAACCCGACATCCTGGCCCGATCTCTTGCTGATGGCGGAGTTCTCACACAATGCCCTCACCCATTCCATAACCAAGAAGTCCCCATTTTCTCTCATGATGGGCTACGAACCCCGAGCCTATCCCCCAATCGGGAAAATGTTCATCCCTGCCTTGATGGAACGACTAACTATTCTTGACAACGCGAGGAACGACGCCCTTGCCGCACACCGCCTCGCCCAGTTGGAAATGGCACAACGAAAGAAAGGCAAACCACCGACGTGGAAAGTAGGAACCAAAGTCTGGCTGGACGCCTCAAACCTGAAACTAACCCACTCCTTCCCAAAACTATCCCCCTGACGACTCGGTCCGTTCGAAATCGAGAAGGTGCTCTCCCCTCTTACATACAAATTACGGCTTCCCCCCTCCTGGAAGATCCATCTGAATTTCCACACCTCCCTACTATATCCTTATACGGAAACAGATGAACATGGCCCTAACTTCCTCCTGTTACAAAAACACTACACTTTGTGGACTTAGCCAAAAGTCACCGCACTTACCCCTATCCGGAACAAGGAACTCCGGACCATCTCCGACGGACTTACCCCATCTCCGGACTCAGATACATCTACCACTGTCGCTACAAGTATCACCTTCGCGACATGTCACAACTCCGCTACATGTCTCGAAAACTCCGGC